>JARBDR010000339.1:0-28967 GCA_029721355.1 Tegillarca granosa | reverse complement strand
TGGGGTATTAGTTAAAACAACACAAAATCGCTATACATGACACGTATATCAGGGTTATCAGTTAAAACAAAAAATTCGCTACAACATTCACACTATTGGGGTTATTAGTTAAAACAAAAAAATCGCTACATGACACATATTGGGGTTATCAGTTAAAACAATAAAGAAATTCGCTACAACATGTCACACATGTTGGGGTTATCATTAAACAACAAAGAAATTCGCTACAACATGTCACACATATTGGGGTTATCAGTTAAACAACAAAGAAATTCGCTACAACATGTCACATGTTGGGGTTATCATTAAAACAACAAAGAAATTCGCTACAACATGTCACACAATTGGGGTTATCAGTTAAACAACAAAGAAATTCGCTACAATATGTCACATATTGGGCTATCAGTTAAACAACAAAGAAATTCGCTACAACATGTCACACATATGGGTTATCAGTCAAACAACAAAGAAATTCGCTACAACATGTCACTGATATTGGGATTCTCAGTTATAACAACAAAGAAATTCGCTACAACATGTCACACATATGGGGTTATCAGTTATAACAACAAAGAAATTCGCTACAACATGCCACACACATTGGGGTTATCAGTTAAAACAACAAAGAAATTCGCTACAATATGTCACACATATTGGGGCTATCAGTTAAAACAACAAAGAAATTCGCTACAACATGTCACACACATATCAGGGTTATCAGTCAATACAACAAAGAAATTCGCTACAACATGTCACGCATATTGGGGTTATCAGTTAAAACAACAAAGAAATTCGCTACAACATTACACACATATCAGGGTTATCAGTCAATACAACAAAGAAATTCGCTACAACATGTCACGCATATTGGGGTAAACGAATGAAGCAACTCAACAAACAAGTTATAGGTGTGGTTGTTGGTTATAGAAAAAGAGAATCACGCAAAGCATTTTACACGTATCGAAGTTTTCAGTTATCACAACAAAGAAACACGCACTTGCATGACACGCATATCAGGGTTATCAGTTAAAACAACAAAAAATCGCTACAACGTCACAAGCATATCGGAGTTATGGACGATCAAACAAAGAAACATTACACTTATAGAAGATATCGGTTATAACTTCATATAAAAACACGCAACGACTGTCGGGCTATTGGATATATATATATATATATATATATATATATATATATAAATATAATATATATATATAATATATATATATATATAGTGTACAAGCACTTTTTAAAAAAGTGTCTAATTATTGTTAGTTTATATCATTACAATATATGTAATTTACCATATATGGTAGATTTGCCATACGAAGGTATGTCTCTAATTTTACAGCAAAGGGGACATAACTCGGAGCAAACGGTCCTCTTTCTATCTGGTGTAGAATCACAATGTTTGCAGGGTAATTTGTTCTGAAATAAACATTAGAATAGAGTTATAAATATGAACAAACAAACAAAAAATTCAAACAAAGGTTGGGACAAGTGATTTTAAAACGCTTTTCCAAGAATGTAGGTTTTTTATAATTTGTTCAATTATATATATATATATAATATATATATATATAATATATATATATATATATAATATATATATATATATAATAAAACAAATACCAGTTAAATTTTGATGTGCCAGATGTGCACATTTCGGAAATTCATTCCTCATCAGTGACACTAAGACCGAAAAGTTTGATAGATAAAAAACATAAGCCAAACAGTTGAAAATAATGAATCTAAAGTTCCAAAATTATATAAATCCAAATCCAGCTAAGGAATGCTTTGCATGAGGGAACAAACCTTTGTTTTTAATAAATTTCAAAATTAGACGGCTGAAAATTTTGCTTAATGGTACATTTTCTGACAGCACGAAGCACTGCCTACTGAGTTATGGATACCCTCGGGGAGTTTTACTCCACCAGCAGCGGTACCTGCTCAGGGGTAGTAAATATAAAACAAATACCAGTTAAATTTTGATGTGCCAGATGTGCACATTTCGGAAATTCATTCCTCATCAGTGACACTAAAGACCGAAAAGTTTGATAGATAAAAAACATAAGCCAAACAGTTGAAAATAATGAATCTAAAGTTCCAAAATTATATAAATCCAAATCCAGCTAAGGAATGCTTTGCATGAGGGAACAAACCTTTGTTTTTAATAAATTTCAAAATTATCCATCACAATCAACTTTACTTTCTAAATTTTTTATCAGTCGTTCCTTCTTTTATCAGCATAATTAAATCATATTGGTTGCATTTGTTAGCATACCGTCAAATCATCCCGAATATGACCTTGTGTAAGTTTAAACAAACACTTAGTAACATGTCATTAATGATAAATAACTTGTTGTAAAAGGTATGTTATATTGTAAATATATCATATTGTCCTACCTAACGTGTTAGATAACACCGTCTATACATTACCTTTTTCTTCCAGATTTTCTCCCTGTACGACTTAATATAATATATAAAACGCCTCCAGTAAATAGAACAAGTGAAACTCCTCTGATGGTAAAATAATGTCTTAACATCTCGCTTCTACTTACAAAGTTGCCCATTTTAACACTTCCACATAAGCTCACAACATGAAGAACAGCCGACCGGCCAGCTGGCTAAGCACGGTGAAGATCACTCTTAGCATTTAGTATTCGTTAAAGAGCAATGTAGGTCAACAATATGGCGTCTTGGCACTTGAGTATTTCAAAATTCTTGTTTTGTCTTCATTATCCCTTTAGGAACGCTGGCTTAAAACAACGACATTTTATAACAAGCTTACTAAACACCACGTTGTAATAATAACTATGTTTATCAATCGATAAATGTAGCTTTTCAAATCTTTCACGTTGAGTATTATTCCTATTTCGACACTACGATCTACATGTACATGTTTCTACATTTTTTTTGTTACAAATATATCAATGTTATACACAGTCGCTATTAAAAATGAAATTAAACTATATATCGGTGGTGGTAAAATAATTTTTATCCTTTTTTCACTTCTTTTGAAGTCTTTATTAGAGATTGTGTTCTAAACAATTAAGAATGGTTCTTTAAAATCAAAGACAACAATGCAAACCTAAGAGCTTGTCGTCTCCGATTTAATGTCCATCTAGGAAGTCAATATAAAGTATTCAGTACATCTAGGTAGAATCCTTAGCAGGCCTCGGTGGCAGAGTTGTCGAAAAAGATGATTACAAAGCCTCTTGCTATCTAGGTTCGAATTCCACTCTGTCAGATCTTAGTGTGAAAAGTTTGCCAGTTACCTTTCCAAAGTTTTGGTTTTCTCGGGGAATTCTGGTTACCTCTACAATCCCTAAACTGACAACCTTGATTTAAGTAAATAAATTTTGAAAAGAAAAAAAAAGGACATAATATTCCATTACTCTACTTTACCTCTGCATGTTAAACAGTATCGTAAGCGTAAATAACTTAAAAAGGTTAACTTTTAATTTGAGTATTGCACATTTATTCCACACTGCTCATCAACGTATATACACTCGTATGTTATTATAAGTATAGACAGTTTAGTAAAAAGAGTAACCTAAGCGTATTGTCTTGTTTTATATATTGCGGGCCGTACATAAAATTATAAAATTATACACAGATGAATTGCAGTTGACAGAAAATACAGGTAGAACGAAAGTCTTGGTTTTTAGAACTAATGGTAAAGTAACTCTAGTGAACCCTGTCATACAATGGATCGGCACTAGACATTGTTGATAGTTTTAAGTACTTTGGTTTAGTGTTAAATTTCAATGGGAAATTTGCTATTACTGAAAAATGTATTGTTGAACAGGGAAGAAAGCATTATTCTCTCTACAAAACTCAACACGCAATTTGGATCTTTATACTGAAACAAAAGTTAGCTTATTTGATACGTATATCTCTAGCATTCTCTCATATGGGTGTGAAATATGGGGTTTTTATAATGCAAGTCATGTTGAAAAATTAAATACTGATTTTTGTAAAAGGTTGTTATGTGCAGGCAATAATACACCCAACTATATGGTTTATTATGAGCTTGGTAGGTATCCCCTTATTATACATAGTAAATTAAGAATTATGAAATACTGGATCCATTTACTTTGTACAGAAAATTTGATATTGAAATCATTGTATGATGAAATGTGCATAAATGCTGAAAACAACCCAAATGTATCTAGTTGGGTAACACAAGTTAAAAAATGAACTGTTTAGAATAGGAATGGGATATATATGGTTACAGCAAAATGTTTTAGATCCAAAGTATTTTTTAATAATGTATAAAGCAAAAGTTAAGAAGATTGTGCAAACTTCTTCAATAATTCTCCAAAAGGGTACTTATATCAGTTTTTAAAATAATATTTTTGCCTCCAATCATACTTAAAAAAACCAATATCACAGTTATAAAACAAGTTATTGCAAAGTTTTGTTTATCAAGCCATAAATTATGCATTGAAACAGATAGATACTATAATATTCCAAGGGACCAAAGATACTGCACATTTGTAATCACCATGAAATAGAAGATGAGTTCCATTTCATTCTGAAATGTCCTGTCTATTCAAATTTACGCTCTCGTTTTATTAAGAAATATTACTTCCACAAACCCAGTATTTTCAAATTTATTCAGCTGCCATCTGTACAAAATGTAAAAGAACTGTCAAATTTGGGCAAATATTTGATTAGGGCACTTAAAATCAGAAATAATATGTCTGTTCTCTAGTTATTATTTCATTGTAATTGCTTTATGTATGTATTATATTACTTTATTTAAATTTTCTTGATTTTTATAAGTACATGTGCTTAGGCATACCCTTGGTGAGTAGTGAAAATAGCGGGTGCATTGCAGGTAGGGAAAGCCCAAAGACCTGTGCGTCTGCTATATCCACTGGTCAACAACCTTTGTTTATTTGCATGTCCACTCTTCTTATTTAATGTAATATTTTTTGTAAATTTCATATACCATTTCTATGAACATTGCCAAATATTGTATTATATTGTATATGCACTTATAAGTTGTAAAACTTTCAGTACAAATAAAACATACAAATAGAATAAATTATTTTATATTTTACCAGTTTTGTGGTAAAACTTCAAAAAGGTGAAAGTAATTAAAGTACAACGTTTTTAAAATTAATCATCATATTTATCATACTTAATCAAAATAAGTCTTCGAACAGCATCAGGCATCATTTGATTTGAAAGAATTACATGTCAATAGTATAGTTTACGATAATAAAATTTGGAATATTATGTCCCAAGGACCAAAATTAACTAAACGAAGCTACATGTATAATAAATCATGATGTATTTTACTTTGATTGGTTAACCAATGCGGCCTGAAACCAAATGACATCACATGACTTGACCAGAATGGTTTCTTTCATTTTTTACACTATACATTTGAATATTAAATACATATTATGTCTCGATATGAGTGAAATATTTTTGACTTGGACGTAGAACCCCATTCAATTATTCACTCAAATACATATCATATATTTTAAAACTCTCCTTAAATTCAAGCACAACAATTGATTTCAAAACTAGCTATATTTTTCAAAGCAAGATTAATAGTTTAAAAGCTAAACATGATTACTGAATTCACTAATATAACAAGGACCAAAAACACTATATGATGTTTGTCTAAACCTTGTGATAATACACCATTCGATTTGTTATGTACAAAGCCATTGTTTGATATCAGTTTAGAATAAAAGTCTACAGATTTCTTTGGAGTTCTTGGTCTCTTTGGATCATTAAAATCTACATAATGCAATCCAAATCTTTCAGAATAGCCTCTGGCCCATTCAAAATTGTCCATCAGTGACCAGGCCATATAACCCCTGACGTCACATCCACCCAACCGTATAGCTGTAATTAAAAAGAAAATAATATGTCTTCATTACTAGTGAAGAACCATATGACTTAATGACTTTTATATTTAATAACAGAACAGCCGAAGATAATGTGATTGAAAGATGAAGACCATGTGACTTATTGTAAAAAAATATTGTCTCGTAGTCAATAATCGAGCAGCTGAGGTTGAGGTGGCTCAATGCCCGTACATATGGTCAATTAGGAGGTCCATGTGATCTAATGCCCCATTTTATGTCAACATATTCGCCGTACTTGAGAAACTTTCTCAAACTATTTTGGTTTGAGCCTAGGTAGTGATCTTGTCAATCTAATATCAATGTGTGTGACAATAAACTTTGTATTTACAGGCCAAAGTGTGTCGCATTGAACAGGATCCGTGGGGAAAATAATGATATGTAATAAGTCTATGATCAGTAATAATTAATTATTGTACTTAATCATACGTACATGATGGAACAAGTACAACATGTGCTCAAGATAACAAAATGACCTTTTGTTATAGATCGTACCTTTCAGAACTTCATTTATATACAGATTGTAGTAATATATTCTATGACTATCTTGTAGAGTGCCATTCCTGTCACTGACTCCATTCTCTGTTATGTATATTGGTACATTTGGACCTAAATAATCTTTGGTCCATTTTATCATTTTTCTGATGGCAGTAGGTGTAACTTTCAACCAGGTTGACCCGACCTATGACAAAAACAAAAAGATAAAATAATTATGAAACACGTTATCCCCCACAAAATCCCATGTACTTGTGGAATACAAGACGACTTGAGATCCAGAATAAAAACATCAAAAAGTCTACTTAATATTATGTGTACAAGTCACTTACAGTTCCTAGCAGTAAAGAATTTGTACCAAGAGTCTGCAAGTTCCCCGGGACAAATAATTCTGAGCAATACGTCATAGTTTGTATGTTTTCATCATGGAATATTAACGAGTATTTATAAATTCTTTGTTCAAATACGATGTTATGTAAATTTCAAGAATTTTTTGAAAATATGTTTTACAGGTGTACATATTAAAAGGTACATGTTAAAATTCTGTGAAGTACATGATACCTTAAAATATTCATTTCCAATGATGCATAATTTTATTCTAGAATCCACTTACAACTCTTATATAAATTAGCAAGTTTTGTAAAATGTGTTTGTAAGAAATGAAGTTTCAGCGCGATTGCCTTGTTTTATCCTATATTTTAAGGTGATCGTGATTTTTTTAAACAATCAATAGACAACTTCCCATGCTTCCTGTAGGAACGTTTTTTTCTATAAGAAGTTTTATAAAATGTTAGAACGATGACTCTGACGATGAATTAAGGAACTTGTACAATTTTCAATTTCAGTAGCTTTAGATAACACTCACCCAAGCCAGTGTGGGTCTTTATCAAATACAATATCTTGATCCGCTATAAAGCTACTCGGAAATGTTGGGGATTTTTCGCTGAAACGCGGTCCGACGTGTAAAATTAATCCCTATAAAATCACTAGAACCTGAAAATAAAAGTTATGCCGAAATATAAACTAGGTTAACTGCCTTAATAATAATAATAATAATAATAATAATAATACCGTTTGTTACAGAATGCCTTTTTAAATATTCAAATTTTATGTTAGTTTAGAAAAAAGTGTAGTTTGTAAAATAACAGTATTGTTTATGATCCTTGTTTAATATATGGAAACACATTTTGCAATTATACCCAGTATGGTAATATCATCCCCACATTGATAAACGGGTATTTACACTTGTGCTACGGTTGTATATGTAGCGGAGATAGTGCGCTTTTTGTAAATATTCTACCCTAAGCGCCTTGTCTTCAAACTTTTGGTTTTTTAGAACCTTCTTTCCGCATACCTTATGATAATTCTTTATATAGCTTTCATTGGTAAGGGGTAAACGTAATGTACTCAAGTAAATATAACTTGCCTCTAATGTTAAGTTTTTCATTCTCTGTGAACACTGGAAGTCGACTTTCTGTTAAATCCTGTTCCTTGCTTTTATTTCCGATTTTCCATTTCATGACTTCGGGGTAATCACCATTTATAAAACCGGATGTGCAAACCATCCATATTGAAACTGTGTTGCGGTATCTGCCGCTTTAACGTCTGCTGGACTGAACGGATTTTTGGCAACTTGCCAGTGAACATTTAATGTTATACCAATAATCCCTGTTAGTACAAACAGAAATGTATCATTAGCTAAACATAAATAAGTATTTTACACACGAATATTTAAAAAAAATTATGAATTAAAAGTTTAACGTGTTTAAAAATTATAAATGTATATTATAAAATGCAGGGTTTTTTTTCAAAAAACTTCTAAATAGCTTTGTAGTTTATTTCCCTCCATTTTATAAAACTAAATAAGCTAATAAAGGAATCTATTACCTTTAAAATAAATAAATAAATAAATGAAAAATTTAAAAATAATTATTCAATGTAGCAGGTTTCAATTTTCTGTTTGAATAACAAAAAAATGATAGTGATTTTTGTCATAGTTAAAAACATCAACCACTTGGTTTGCTATCAGAATATGAGCAGTCAAAACGTCTGTCGGAACAAAAAAGAAACTAAACGATCAGTTTTCTTTTGCATTTAAGGATGTTCATGGTACATAGATATAGGATAAGGTAGATAGTGAGATCATCAAAGGACTAGTTGTACTTCAAACATTATTATCCAGCTTTGGTGTAATTTTTTTTTATTGAAGATGAAAGTAACATAAAACAAGAGAAAAAATGTTATCATTATATCCATTACATTCAATGTCGGTTCAACTTTTTGATACATGTTTGTCACAAATGTCAAGTTTAACAGTCTGAATAAAAACATATGTGTCATATGATACCTCTGTAAGATCTTTATACAGGGTTATATTTTAAATTCGTATCCAGTGTATGTAATGATACCCAATGTTAGTTCAAAAGTTTGGATACATGTCACATTTTCGACATTTTTTCTAGTTTTACGTTATCAGATTTAGTTTAATTCATTTGTCATCATAAAACAGAAGCAGATAGTAAATATATATATTTTATTTTAATCATATTGTCTGTTAAAAAATCTGGATACATATAATTTTATTATATTATATTATACATATAATTTTTTCGCAATCCTTCCAAGTATCAGTTCAAAGTTTGGGGTACATGTCATATTTTGTCATCATATACAGTATCAGTTCAACAGTCTGGATATTTGTTTTATGTTGTGTTCATTACCAGTGTCAGTTAAAAACATTTGTCATATTTTGTCATCTGTCACTGTAGTTCAGTTCTTTATAAAGAATATATATATATATATATATATATATATATATATATATATATATATAATATATATATATATTTATATATATATATATATATATATATATATATATATATATATATATATATATATATATATATATATATTTATATATATATATAGAAGGACTGTTCTTTGGTAAACTTTTGTACCATTCTGTTATTTTTGAACTCCCTCTCATATATACGATAAGCATTAGCATGAGACTTGATTAGTGTATGTGCAGCTATGTATATTTTATCTCCATTTCCTTTTATACCAGGCGCCATGGCACCAATTTCGTGACCGTGGTACGACACAACGTAGGGCTCATTCAAAGTTATCCAAAATTTTACCTGAAACAATATGAAATTTGAAAGTATTGGTTAAATTTACCAAACACTCTGAAAACAATTTATATCAAATGATTTCGTTGATTATTATATTGTGTTCATTTCTGTTGAAAATCCCGGTCAATTGCTCTCTAATACCAGGTCTTAATGGAATATTCGTACGTGATTTTAGTTCCCCCCCCCCCATAAATCCTATGAATTCCAATAACTTAAAAATAAAATCATCTAGTCATTGGTTTTCAATTATCTTTTTTTCCCTTTCTTCGTTTTTTTTTTTTTTCAAATTAAAATTTCTAGCGGTTAATGTTATGGAAGACTTTTAAATATTTTGTTTATTTACAACTTTCATGATTAAAGCCGCATTAGTATATCAGTATACAATTATAAAGCATCTATCAAATATAAAAATGCAAAGTATATATATATATATATATATATATATATATATATATATATATATATATATATCTATATATATATATATATATATATATATATATATATATCGGTGTATACGTACCCGATCACCAAATGTCTGGAAACAGAACCGCGCAAACTCCGCGAAGCGATCGCTGGTAGAATTTGTTGAGCCATCCGCCCTCTTCTTGTAATGCCTGTGGAAGGTCCCAGTGGTATAAGGTTACTATTGGTGTTATACCCTCCTTCATCAGTGCATTAATAAGATTGTTATAGTAAACGACACCATTCTTATTGATGACTTCTAATGTTCCTTTAGGAAGAATTCTGGACCAGGATATTGAGAATCGATAGTGATTTACCTGCAGGAATGAGTAAATGAAAAACAAACGAACAGTCTATTTGTTGAATTGGGTCTATTTGTTGAATTGGAATTGCTGTAATTTAAAAGCAGTGCCATCGCTTTTGAAAAAAATTAGAAAGTAAACTCCCAATTCTAATTATATTGAGACATCCAACTAAAGAATTATGTTTTTATTATATCCAGTGTCTGTCCAAAGTTGGGAGTTGTATATTTAATATGAAGATGTGCGTGTGTGATTTTTGTTTGATCTGTATTAACCAGATATTATATTGGAAACTGTAATAGTTTTTAACAGATAGCTTCCAGTGTTTTCAACATAAAGGTACATCTTAAAAATTATTTTTAAATTGGTATGTGTTAATGAACATACTTAAAGAAACCACTTATAACTGCCATAGCTATTCCAGGAAAACTTACCACAACAATTAGTAACGTTAGTTATCCATGAAGTACTGTTACAGACAGGCGTATTTTTTCAACATTAGACACACACACACACACACACACACCTTGAGATTTTTTAAGAGTTTGACGTCCTCTTCATACTTATGGTAACTATCACATGCTACGTCACCAGTTTCGTCATTTTACAACGTGTCCAATCCCTTTCTTGTGTGTAAACACATCCCAACTATTTAGTCCTTTGCCTAAAAAAGATTAAATACATTCGTCCTATTTTCAGCTATTACCGGACAACGTTAACTCTGTTATAAGCGTAAGTCTTTCTTAACTGAGCTGATTTTTATTGATATTTATTTATTTTATTTTTTTTTATTTTATATATTTCTATTGGATCTGTTAAACATCAAATACATTCTATCGATAAAAAGGAAAATTTGATTTTTTTAGTCCCTTTAACATAAAAAGTAAAGTAAAATGAGCTTACACCGGCATTGTTGTCATGTAGTTGCCATGGTAATAGAACAAATCATTTTAAATGAGTTGGTAGTTGTATAAATTATACGCTCTGAATTGTGACAGTGTCAGTAATTAGTACTCTTGGCATTACAATTGAAAAAGAACCAGAAAACATACTGAAATTTAAATAGACTTCCTCATTTGAACCAATACTAATATTTAAGAGATAAAACAGATCAGCCATACTCATTCAAAACTATACAATATTCATGTATTCGCCTACCGTCAGCATTCCAGCCACCCTCAACTTGATACGAAGCTGTGGCTGCACCCCATACAAAATTTTCTGGGAATTTTCCCATGATAAAACTCATCATTATCACCATTTACAGCATTTGTTCGACAAAAACACCACTATGTAAATTATTAAGACAACGTTCTTGTTTAAGAACTTCTCTAACAACAACATTTTTACATTTCTTCTTCTCCCGACTACCTGTTAAATCACCATTTTCTTGTAGCTAGCGATGGTAAGGGGATATCTTCAACATTAATAAAATACATGTGTTACCCGAGTTTTGGTCCGTTTCAAATACCTTACTTTACGTCAGTTTATTTAATGGGACTGAACTTAAAGCAATTACATTGTTAAAAACCTTAGTTAATGAACTTAAAAAGATAAAAAGGAGACTAGGAGAGCACACTGTTCGATATAAATATGTATTTTTTACTCTCTTTTAGTGGCTGTGTCGGTTTTACGTATTTTTAAATGTTTGCGTTCCTTTGTATGGAACAGTCTACTCAAGTCACCTGGTAACTCTATCCAAATGAAACCAATTAAAAAAGTTACATAAATGCATTTGTTTCTTAGGGTATATATAATGTTTTGCCCTGTCTGTTTGTCAAAGCTGCGGTCAGTTTTTTATGTCTAATACGAATTATAAAGGGCGCATTTTATCTTAACTATGCAATCTCATAAAAAATGTCATACTCTTGTCAATGATACACCTTTACTTATGTTAAAATTCAAGGAGAAAACTACTGTTCGTTTGATTTACCAAAGAACATTGATCATGTAATTCTTTATCGAAAACGAGGCACAGCAAAAAAAGTATGCGTTCAACAGCAATGTGCGCTATTTGTCGTGCGTATCCAAGCCAATGCTGTTTTATTTACAGACATTAATTTATTTATTATTTTATTATTTTATTCTTATTATTATTTATTACTTATTTTATTATTTTAGTTTTATATTTTATTTATTATTTATTTATTTTTTTTTTGTAAAAAAAAAAGGTAAACTTAATGCAGCTTTTAATCGATCGTTAATACTGCAATACTGGGAATGCTGATGTTAACAAAGAGAAGACCGAGGTAATGGTTTTAAGAACAGAGAAGAATGTTCATAATTCTTATACTACATATAATGGCGTACAACTTGAAGTGGTTTTAAAAAGGTTATGTATATCTTAGTGTTACAATTTTAGTGAATGGTAGATGAAATAAATCACAGCAAAAATATGTAAATTAGGATCAATTTAAAGCCCAAAATGTTTTTGCCACAAATATACATAACTATCGGCAACAATATTTTACAAATTACATGTTGTACAAAAGAAACAATAAAGACAGTAGGAGAGCATAACATATATAACATAATAAATATACATAAAAGTTTTACAATTTAACAGAAAAGTGTACTATATATGTTAAACATATTTCATTCCTCCATTTAAAAACAAAATGTAAATATTTTGAAATCTTTTAATTAAAGAAATATTAAGCAGGACATACCAATTAAAAAAACTCGAGTTTTCATATTAAACAATTACAAAGTCTACTGTTCTTTTTCACATTATTGATCATTTAATCTTCGCGGCTTTTAAGATTTTAAAATCAGGTATAAAAACATTGTTTAAGCCAAATGTTTTGCATTACCATAGAAGACAAAATATTCTTAAATTGAAATGCCCACTTTGTGACAGTTATGTGACATTTTTTAAATATTGTTTTTAAATGATTAATACACATACGGGGTGTCAGAAAAATATTTAAGGAGTTGTCAGTTTACACGCCTTGTCTTTAGAATTCAGAAATACTTTAATGATAATCTAAAGTCTTCTAAATTCTGTAATTGATGCATCAAGTTTAAAAGCCTTAAAAGGTCGTTGGATGAATAACCACAAAAAATGGTTAGCAAGTTGAACAACATTACACTTTCGATGCGCAACCGGAAATACCGGTTAGCAGCCAATATGATCAAGACAAGCCTTTCGAAGATTAAATCTTACAGTGGCTAAAAGGGGTGAGACAACGTTGGTCATAGATTAAGGCGTTAGCATTTAAAGTAACTCTCTGTGGGTTCGATCCCGGTCGACTGACTATTTAAATTATATCCGCCTTGTTGGATTAAAAAAAAAATCACTGTAATTTTTTTTTAAGATTTATGAGTCAGAATTTGACAATACGTGTTACTTTTCTCTTCTACCTATATATTTTGCCTGTTCCTACATTGTAGAATCTACAGTTTCTAACCGTTACAAGAAAAACTTTGAAGTTCTCCAGGCAACGGAAGGGTTTACGATAACAACAAATAACAGAATGTGTGTTTCCTTTAAAGTAGGGAATTTTGTGGAACAAGAACAACAAGATGGCGACGATCAGGCGAAACATGTTTTTGCTGTCAAGGTAAACATAGGTCGATTTTGTAAAACGTTTTCTGAAATTATCAACAAACCAGAAAACTACCAGTTTACTGAACATAACAGTGATAAAATTCATCAACCAAAAACACAATTGTAAATGACAATTGTTATAAAAAAAGTATGATGAAAGTTTCATCAGATAATTGCTAATAATATCCCGGATTGTGTAGCACAGGTACAAGTTTGTTTCTTTCTATTATTGAGGCAAATAGTTGGCCTATACTCTGTTATAGTATAGAGTATAGGCCAACTATTTGCCCTTATAATAGAAAGAAACAAGTGCCTGTGTTGTGTTGTCCCAGGGACTTATAACACTATCTACTGTCTGATTCACGTCTGCCGTAGCACTAGTTTTTCAAAGTTTTAAAAGCGATATCAAAAAATTTTGTAGAATGCCACATACCGTTATGACGTATGCATTTTGTCGTAATTAACTGACACCAAACTAAATGCCATCTTAACTGGAGTATAAAATGCAGAGCTTTTTAAAATCCTTAGGGGATTTAATATGGGAAAACACACAAACACTTATTCCGGAAATACATCGCTGTAATAATCATGCAGGTTAGGGTAGAAAATTCTGGAATAGTTTATTCAGCTGTAGGTAAAATTGCTGTTGTTAGACCTACAGTATATATTCCTTTTGCTGTCAAGTTGCAGACGATATTACCTGGCCAGTGAAAATGGAAAAGTCGGTCA
The DNA here is from genome assembly GCA_029721355.1 of Tegillarca granosa. Classification (NCBI taxonomy): domain Eukaryota; kingdom Metazoa; phylum Mollusca; class Bivalvia; order Arcoida; family Arcidae; genus Tegillarca; species Tegillarca granosa. The sequence goes on along the minus strand of JARBDR010000339.1, from coordinate 14,398 downwards.
TGCGCAATTCTATTTTCTTAACCCGCATGATTTTTCAGCAATGTATTTCCGGAATGAGTGTTTGTGTGTTTTCCCATATTAAATCCCCGTAAGTATTTTAAAAAGCTCTGCATTTTATACTCCAGCTAAGATGGCATTTAGTTTGGTGTCAGTTAATTACGACAAAATGCATACGTCATAACGGTATGTGGCATTCTACAAAATTTTGATATCTCTTTTAAAACCTTGAAAAACTAGTGCTACGGCAGAACGTGAATACGACAGTAGATAGTGTTATAAGTCCCTGGACAACACAACACAGGCACTTGTTTCTTTCTATTATAAGGGCAAATAGTTGGCCTATACTCTATACTATAACAGAGTATAGGCCAACTATTTGCCTCAATAATAGAAAGAAACAAACTTGTACCTGTGCTACACAATCCGGGAATTATAGCAATTATCGATGAAACTTTCATCATACTTTTTTTATAACAATTGTCATTTACAATTGTGTTTTTGGTTGATGAATTTTATCACTGTTATGTTCAGTAAACTGGTAGTTTTCTGGTTTGTTGATAATTTCAGAAAACGTTTTACAAAATCGACCTATGTTTACCTTGACAGCAAAAACATGTTTCGCCTGATCGTCGCCATCTTGTTGTTCTTGTTCCACAAAATTCCTACTTTAAAGGAAACACACATTCTGTTATTTGTTGTTATCGTAAACCTTCCGTTGCCTGGAGAACTTCAAAGTTTTTCTTGTAACGGTTAGAAACTGTAGATTCTACAATGTAGGAACAGGCAAAATATATAGGTAGAAGAGAAAAGTAACACGTATTGTCAAATTCTGACTCATAAATCTTAAAAAAAAATTACAGTGATTTTTTTTTTAATCCAACAAGGCGGATATAATTTAAATAGTCAGTCGACCGGGATCGAACCCACAGAGAGTTACTTTAAATGCTAACGCCTTAATCTATGACCAACGTTGTCTCACCCTTTTAGCCACTGTAAGATTTAATCTTCGAAAGGCTTGTCTTGATCATATTGGCTGCTAACCGGTATTTCCGGTTGCGCATCGAAAGTGTAATGTTGTTCAACTTGCTAACCATTTTTTGTGGTTATTCATCCAACGACCTTTTAAGGCTTTTAAACTTGATGCATCAATTACAGAATTTAGAAGACTTTAGATTATCATTAAAGTATTTCTGAATTCTAAAGACAAGGCGTGTAAACTGACAATCCTTAAATATTTTTCTGACACCCCGTATGTGTATTAATCATTTAAAAACAATATTTAAAAAATGTCACATAACTGTCACAAAGTGGGCATTTCAATTTAAGAATATTTTGTCTTCTATGGTAATGCAAAACATTTGGCTTAAACAATGTTTTTATACCTGATTTTAAAATCTTAAAAGCCGCGAAGATTAAATGATCAATAATGTGAAAAAGAACAGTAGACTTTGTAATTGTTTAATATGAAAACTCGAGTTTTTTTAATTGGTATGTCCTGCTTAATATTTCTTTAATTAAAAGATTTCAAAATATTTACATTTTGTTTTTAAATGGAGGAATGAAATATGTTTAACATATATAGTACACTTTTCTGTTAAATTGTAAAACTTTTATGTATTTATTATGTTATATATGTTATGCTCTCCTACTGTCTTTATTGTTTCTTTTGTACAACATGTAATTTGTAAAATATTGTTGCCGATAGTTATGTATATTTGTGGCAAAAACATTTTGGGCTTTAAATTGATCCTAATTTACATATTTTTGCTGTGATTTATTTCATCTACCATTCACTAAAATTGTAACACTAAGATATACATAACCTTTTTAAAACCACTTCAAGTTGTACGCCATTATATGTAGTATAAGAATTATGAACATTCTTCTCTGTTCTTAAAACCATTACCTCGGTCTTTCTTTGTTAACATCAGCATTCCCAGTATTGCAGTATTAACGATCGATTAAAAGCTGCATTAAGTTTACCTTTTTTTTTACAAAAAAAAAATAAATAAATAAATAATAAAAAAAATAAAAATAATAATAATAATAATAATAATATATAAATAATATAATATAATAATAATTAATGTCTGTAAATAAAACAGCAATTTGGCTTGGATACGCACGACAAAGTAGCGCCACATTGCTGTTGAACGCATATTTTTTTGCTGTGCCTCGTTTTCGATAAAGAATTACATGATCAATGTTCTTTGGTAAATCAAACGAACAGTAGTTTTCTCCTTGAATTTTAACATAAGTAAAGGTTGTATCATTGAACAGAGTATTACATTTTTTATGAGATGCATAGTTAAGATAAAATGCGCCCTTTATAATTATATTATACATAAAAAACTGAACGCAGCTTTGACAAAACAGACAGGACAAAACATTATATATACCCTAAGAAACAAATGCATTTATGTAACTTTTTTAATTGGTTTCATTTGTATAGAGTTACAAGTTACTTGATTAGACTGTTCATACAAAGGAACGCAAACATTTAAAAATACGTAAAACCGACACAGCCACTAAAAGAGAGTAAAAAATACATATTTATATCAGAACAGGTGCTCTCCTAGTCTCCTTTTTATCTTTTTTAAGTTCATTAACTAAGGTTTTTAACAATGTAATTGCTTTAAGTTCAGTCCCATTAAATAAACTGACGTAAAGTAAGGTATTTGAAACGGACCAAAACTCGGTAACACATGTATTTTATTTAATGTTGAAGATATCCCCTTACCATCGCTAGCTACAATAAAATGGTGATTTAACAGGTAGTCGGGAGAAAGAAGAAATGTAAAAATGTTGTTGTTAGAGAAGTTCTTAAACAAGAACGTTGTCTTAATAATTTACATAGTGGTGTTTTGTCGAACAAATGCTGTAAATGGTGATAATGATGAGTTTTATCATGGAAAATTCCCAGAAAATTTTGTATGGGGTGCAGCACAGCTTCGTATCAAGTGAGGGTGGCTGGAATGCTGACGGTAGGCGAATACATGAATATTGTATAGTTGAATGAGTATGGCTGATCTGTTTTATCTCTTTAAATATTTAGTATGGTTCAAATGAGGAAGTCTATTTAAATTTCAGTATGTTTCTGTCTTTTTCAATTGTAAATGCCAAGAGTACTAATTACTGACACTGTCACAATTCAGAGCGTATAATTTATACAAACTACCAACTCATTTAAAATGATTTTGTTCTATTACCATGGCAACTACATGACAACAATGCCGGTGTAAGCTCATTTTTACTTTACTTTTTATGTTAAAGGGACTAAAAAAATCAAATTTTCCTTTTTATCGATAGAATGTATTTGATGTTTTAACAGATCCAATAGAAATATATAAATAAAAAAAAATAAAATAAATAAATATCAATAAAAATCAGCTCAGTTAAGAAAGACGTACGCTTATAACAGAGTTAACGTTGTCCGTGTAATAGCTGAAAATAGGACGAATGTATTTAATCTTTTTTTAGGCAAAGGACTAAATATTTGGGATGTGTTTACACCAAGAAAGGGATTGGACACGTTGTAAATGACGAAACTGGTGACGTAGCATGTGATAGTTACCATAAGTATGAAGAGGACGTCAAACTCTTAAAAAATCTCAAGGTGTGTGTGTGTGTGTGTGTGTGTCTAATGTGAAAAAATACGCCTGTCTGTAACAGTACTTCATGGATAACTAACGTTACTAATTGTTGTGTAAGTTTTCCTGGAATAGCTATGGCAGTTATAAGTGGTTTCTTTAAGTATGTTCATTAACACATACCAATTTAAAAATAATTTTAAGATGTACCTTTATGTTGAAACACTGGAAGCTATCTGTTAAAAACTATTACAGTTTCCAATAATAATATCTGGTTAATACAGATCAAACAAAAATCACACACGCACATCTTCATATTAAATATACAACTCCCAACTTTGGACAGACACTGGATATAATAAAAACATAATTCTTTAGTTGGATGTCTCAATATAATTAGAATTGGGAGTTTACTTTCTAATTTTTTTCAAAAGCGATGGCACTGCTTTTAAATTACAGCAATTCCAATTCAACAAATAGACCCAATTCAACAAATAGACTGTTCGTTTGTTTTTCATTTACTCATTCCTGCAGGTAAATCACTATCGATTCTCAATATCCTGGTCCAGAATTCTTCCTAAAGGAACATTAGAAGTCATCAATAAGAATGGTGTCGTTTACTATAACAATCTTATTAATGCCTGATGAAGGAGGGTATAACACCCATAGTAACCTTATACCACTGGGACCTTCCACAGGCATTACAAGAAGAGGGCGGATGGCTCAACAATTCTACCAGCGATCGCTTCGCGGAGTTGTGCGCGGTTCTGTTTCCAGACATTTGGTGATCGGGTTACGTATACACCGATATAGATATATATATATATATATATATAATATATATATATATATATATATATATATATATATATATATACTATTATACTATATATATATATATACTTTGCATTTTTATATTTGATAGATGCTTTATAATTGTATATGATATACTAATGCGGCTTTAATCATGAAAGTTGTAAATAAACAAATAATTTAAAAGTCTTCCATAACATTACCGCTAGAAATTTTTAATTTGAAAAAAAAAAAACGAAGAAAGGGAAAAAAAGATAATTGAAACCAATGACTAGATGATTTTATTTTTAAGTTATTGGAATTCATAGGATTTATGGGGGGGGGGGGAACTAAAATCACGTACGAATATTCCATTAAGACCTGGTATTGAGAGCAATTGACCGGGATTTTCAACAGAAATGAAACACATATAATAATCAACGAAATCATTGATATAAATTGTTTTCAGAGTGTTTGGTAATTTAACCAATACTTTCAATTTTCATATTGTTTCAGGTAAAATTTTGGATAACTTTGAATGAGCCCTACGTTGTGTCGTACCACGGTCACGAAATTGGTGCCATGGCGCCTGGTATAAAAGGAAATGGAGATAAAATATACATAGCTGCACATACACTAATCAAGTCTCATGCTAATGCTTTCGTATATAGGAGAGGGAGTTCAAAAATAAACAGAATGGTACAAAAGTTTACCAAAGAACGTCCTTCTATATATATATATAAATATATATTATATATATATAAGTATATATATATATATATATATATATATATATATATATATATATAAATATATATATATATATATATATATATATATATATATATATATATATATATATATATTCTTTATAAAGAAACTGAACTACAGTGACAGATGACAAAATATGACAAATGTTTTAACTGACACTGGTAATGAAACAACATAAAACAAATATCCAGACTGTTGAACTGATACTGTATATGATGACAAAATATGACATGTACCCAAACTTTGAACTGATACTTGGAAGGATTGCGAAAAAATTATATGTATAATATAATATAATAAAATTATATGTATCCAGATTTTTTAACAGACAATATGATTAAAATAAAATATATATTTACTATCTGCTTCTGTTTTATGATGACAAATGAATTAAACTAAATCTGATAACGTAAAACTAGAAAAAATGTCGAAAATGTGACATGTATCCAAACTTTTGAACTAACATTGGGTATCATTACATACACTGGATACGAATTTAAAATATAACCCTGTATAAAGATCTTACAGAGGTATCATATGACACATATGTTTTTTATTCAGACTGTTAAACTTGACATTTGTGACAAACATGTATCAAAAAGTTGAACCGACATTGAATGTAATGGATATAATGATAACATTTTTTCTCTTGTTTTATGTTACTTTCATCTTCAATAAAAAAAATTACACCAAAGCTGGATAATAATGTTTGAAGTACAACTAGTCCTTTGATGATCTCACTATCTACCTTATCCTTATATCTATGTACCATGAACATCCTTAAATGCAAAAGAAAACTGATCGTTTAGTTTCTTTTTTGTTCCGACAGACGTTTTGAATGCTCATATTCTGATAGCAAACCAAGTGGTTGATGTTTTTAACTATGACAAAAATCACTATCATTTTTTTGTTATTCAAACAGAAAATTGAAACCTGCTACATTGAATAATTATTTTTTAAATTTTTCATTTATTTATTTATTTATTTTAAAGGTAATAGATTCCTTTATTAGCTTATTTAGTTTTATAAAATGGAGGGAAATAAACTACAAAGCTATTTAGAAGTTTTTTGAAAAAAAACCCTGCATTTTATAATATACATTTATAATTTTTAAACACGTTAAACTTTTTAATTCATAATTTTTTTTAAATATTCGTGTGTAAAATACTTATTTATGTTTAGCTAATGAACATTTCTGTTTGTACTAACAGGGATTATTGGTATAACATTAAATGTTCACTGGCAAGTTGCCAAAAATCCGTTCAGTCCAGCAGACGTTAAAGCGGCAGATACCGCAACACAGTTTCAATATGGATGGTTTGCACATCCGGTGTTTATAAATGGTGATTACCCCGAAGTCATGAAATGGAAAATCGGAAATAAAAGCAAGGAACAGGATTTAACAGAAAGTCGACTTCCAGTGTTCACAGAGAATGAAAAACTTAACATTAGAGGCAAGTTATATTTACTTGAGTACATTACGTTTACCCCTTACCAATGAAAGCTATATAAAGAATTATCATAAGGTATGCGGAAAGAAGGTTCTAAAAAACCAAAAGTTTGAAGACAAGGCGCTTAGGGTAGAATATTTACAAAAAGCGCACTATCTCCGCTACATATACAACCGTAGCACAAGTGTAAATACCCGTTTATCAATGTGGGGATGATATTACCATACTGGGTATAATTGCAAAATGTTTCCATATATTAAACAAGGATCATAAACAATACTGTTATTTTACAAACTACACTTTTTTCTAAACTAACATAAAATTTGAATATTTAAAAAGGCATTCTGTAACAAACGGTATTATTATTATTATTATTATTATTATTAAGGCAGTTAACCTAGTTTATATTTCGGCATAACTTTTATTTTCAGGTTCTAGTGATTTTATAGGGATTAATTTTTACACGTCGGACCGCGTTTCAGCGAAAAAATCCCCAACATTTCCGAGTAGCTTTATAGCGGATCAAGATATGTATTTGATAAAGACCCACACTGGCTTGGGTGAGTGTTATCTAAAGCTACTGAAATTGAAAATTGTACAAGTTCCTTAATTCATCGTCAGAGTCATCTTTCTAACATTTTATAAAACTTCTTATAGAAAAAAACGTTCCTACAGGAAGCATGGGAAGTTGTCTATTGATTGTTTAAAAAAATCACGATCACCTTAAAATATAGGATAAAACAAGGCAATCGCGCTGAAACTTCATTTCTTACAAACACATTTTACAAAACTTGCTAATTTATATAAGAAGTTGTAAGTGGATTCTAGAATAAAATTATGCATCATTGGAAATGAATATTTTAAGGTATCATGTACTTCACAGAATTTTAACATGTACCTTTTAATATGTACACCTGTAAAACATATTTTCAAAAAATTCTTGAAATTTACATAACATCGTATTTGAACAAAGAATTTATAAATACTCGTTAATATTCCATGATGAAAACATACAAACTATGACGTATTGCTCAGAATTATTTGTCCCGGGGAACTTGCAGACTCTTGGTACAAATTCTTTACTGCTAGGAACTGTAAGTGACTTGTACACATAATATTAAGTAGACTTTTTGATGTTTTTATTCTGGATCTCAAGTCGTCTTGTATTCCACAAGTACATGGGATTTTGTGGGGGATAACGTTTCATAATTATTTTATCTTTTTGTTTTTGTCATAGGTCTGGGTCAACCTGGTTGAAAGTTACACCTACTGCCATCAGAAAAATGATAAAATGGACCAAAGATTATTTAGGTCCAAATGTACCAATATACATAACAGAGAATGGAGTCAGTGACAGGAATGGCACTCTACAAGATAGTCATAGATATATTACTACAATCTGTATATAAATGAAGTTCTGAAAGGTACGATCTATAACAAAAGGTCATTTTGTTATCTTGAGCACATGTTGTACTTGTTCCATCATGTACGTAATGATTAAGTACAATAATTAATTATTACTGATCATAGACTTATTACATATCATTATTTTCCCCACGGATCCTGTTCAATGCGACACACTTTGGCCTGTAAATACAAAGTTTATTGTCACACACATTGATATTAGATTGACAAGATCACTACCTAGGCTCAAACCAAAATAGTTTGAGAAAGTTTCTCAAGTACGGCGAATATGTTGACATAAAATGGGGCATTAGATCACATGGACCTCCTAATTGACCATATGTACGGGCATTGAGCCACCTCAACCTCAGCTGCTCGATTATTGACTACGAGACAATATTTTTTTACAATAAGTCACATGGTCTTCATCTTTCAATCACATTATCTTCGGCTGTTCTGTTATTAAATTATAAAGTCATTAAGTCATATGGTTCTTCACTAGTAATGAAGACATATTATTTTCTTTTTAATTACAGCTATACGGTTGGGTGGATGTGACGTCAGGGGTTATATGGCCTGGTCACTGATGGACAATTTTGAATGGGCCAGAGGCTATTCTGAAAGATTTGGATTGCATTATGTAGATTTTAATGATCCAAAGAGACCAAGAACTCCAAAGAAATCTGTAGACTTTTATTCTAAACTGATATCAAACAATGGCTTTGTACATAACAAATCGAATGGTGTATTATCACAAGGTTTAGACAAACATCATATAGTGTTTTTGGTCCTTGTTATATTAGTGAATTCAGTAATCATGTTTAGCTTTTAAACTATTAATCTTGCTTTGAAAAATATAGCTAGTTTGAAATCAATTGTTGTGCTTGAATTTAAGGAGAGTTTTAAAATATATGATATGTATTTGAGTGAATAATTGAATGGGGTTCTACGTCCAAGTCAAAAATATTTCACTCATATCGAGACATAATATGTATTTAATATTCAAATGTATAGTGTAAAAAATGAAAGAAACCATTCTGGTCAAGTCATGTGATGTCATTTGGTTTCAGGCCGCATTGTTAACCAATCAAAGTAAAATACATCATGATTTATTATACATGTAGCTTCGTTTAGTTAATTTTGGTCCTTGGGACATAATATTCCAAATTTTATTATCGTAAACTATACTATTGACATGTAATTCTTTCAAATCAAATGATGCCTGATGCTGTTCGAAGACTTATTTTGATTAAGTATGATAAATATGATGATTAATTTTAAAACGTTGTACTTTAATTACTTTCACCTTTTTGAAGTTTTACCACAAAACTGGTAAAATATAAAATAATTTATTCTATTTGTATGTTTTATTTGTACTGAAAGTTTTACAACTTATAAGTGCATATACAATATAATACAATATTTGGCAATGTTCATAGAAATGGTATATGAAATTTACAAAAAATATTACATTAAATAAGAAGAGTGGACATGCAAATAACAAAGGTTGTTGACCAGTGGATATAGCAGACGCACAGGTCTTTGGGCTTTCCCTACCTGCAATGCACCCGCTATTTTCACTACTCACCAAGGGTATGCCTAAGCACATGTACTTATAAAAATCAAGAAAATTTAAATAAAGTAATATATACATACATAAAGCAATTACAATGAAATAATAACTAGAGAACAGACATATTATTTCTGATTTTAAGTGCCCTAATCAATATTTGCCCAAATTTGACAGTTCTTTTACATTTTGTACAGATGGCAGCTGAATAATTTGAAAATACTGGGTTTGTGGAAGTAATATTTCTTAATAAAACGAGAGCGTAAATTTGAATAGACAGGACATTTCAGAATGAAATGGAACTCATCTTCTATTTCATGGTGATTACAAAATGTGCAGTATCTTTGGTCCCTTGGAATATTATAGTATCTATCTGTTTCAATGCATAATTTATGGCTTGATAAACAAAACTTTGCAATAACTTGTTTAACTGTGATATTGGTTTTTTAAGTATGATTGGAGGCAAAAATAATTTTAAAAACTGATATAAGTACCCTTTTGAGAATTATTGAAGAAGTTTGCACAATTTCTTAACTTTGCTTTATACATTATTAAAAAATACTTTGGATCTAAAACATTTTGCTGTAACCATATATATCCCATTCCTATTCTAAACAGTTCATTTTTAACTTGTGTTACCCAACTAGATACATTTGGGTTGTTTTCAGCATTTATGCACATCATACAATGATTTCAATATCAAATTTTCTGTACAAAGTAAATGGATCCAGTATTTCATAATTCTTAATTTACTATGTATAATAAGGGGATACCTACCAAGCTCATAATAAACCATATAGTTGGGTGTATTATTGCCTGCACATAACAACCTTTTACAAAAATCAGTATTAATTTTTCAACATGACTTGCATTATAAAAACCCCATATTTCACACCCATATGAGAGAATGCTAGAGATATACGTATCAAATAAGCTAACTTTTGTTTCAGTATAAAGATCCAAATTGCGTGTTGAGTTTTGTAGAGAGAATAATGCTTTTCTTCCCTGTTCAACAATACATTTTTCAGTAATAGCAAATTTCCCATTGAAATTTAACACTAAACCAAAGTACTTAAAACTATCAACAATGTCTAGTGCCGATCCATTGTATGACAGGGTTCACTAGATGTTACTTTACCATTATTTCTAAAAACCAAGACTTTCGTTCTACCTGTATTTTCTGTCAACTGCAATTCATCTGTGTATAATTTTATAATTTTATGTACGCCGCAATATATAAAACAAGACAATACGCTTAGTTACTCTTTTTACTAAACTGTCTATACTTTATAATAACATACGAGTGTATATACGTTGATGGAGCAGTGTGGAATAAATGTGCAATACTCAAATTAAAAGTTAACCTTTTTAAGTTATTTACGCTTACGATACTGTTTAACATGCAGAGGTAAAGTAGAGTAATGGAATATTATGTCCTTTTTTTTCTTTTCAAAATTTATTTACTTAAATCAAGGTTGTCAGTTTAGGGATTGTAGAGGTAACCAGAATTCCCCGAGAAAACCAAAACTTTGGAAAGGTAACTGGCAAACTTTTCACACTAAGATCTGACAGAGTGGAATTCGAACCTAGATAGCAAGAGGCTTTGTAATCATCTTTTTCGACAACTCTGCCACCGAGGCCTGCTAAGGATTCTACCTAGATGTACTGAATACTTTATATTGACTTCCTAGATGGACATTAAATCGGAGACGACAAGCTCTTAGGTTTGCATTGTTGTCTTTGATTTTAAAGAACCATTCTTAATTGTTTAGAACACAATCTCTAATAAAGACTTCAAAAGAAGTGAAAAAAGGATAAAAATTATTTTACCACCACCGATATATAGTTTAATTTCATTTTTAATAGCGACTGTGTATAACATTGATATATTTGTAACAAAAAATAATGTAGAAACATGTACATGTAGATCGTAGTGTCGAAATAGGAATAATACTCAACGTGAAAGATTTGAAAAGCTACATTTATCGATTGATAAACATAGTTATTATTACAACGTGGTGTTTAGTAAGCTTGTTATAAAATGTCGTTGTTTTAAGCCAGCGTTCCTAAAGGGATAATGAAGACAAACAAGAATTTTGAAATACTCAAGTGCCAAGACGCCATATTGTTGACCTACATTGCTCTTTAACGAATACTAAATGCTAAGAGTGATCTTCACCGTGCTTAGCCAGCTGGCCGGTCGGCTGTTCTTCATGTTGTGAGCTTATGTGGAAGTGTTAAAATGGGCAACTTTGTAAGTAGAAGCGAGATGTTAAGACATTATTTTACCATCAGAGGAGTTTCACTTGTTCTATTTACTGGAGGCGTTTTATATATTATATTAAGTCGTACAGGGAGAAAATCTGGAAGAAAAAGGTAATGTATAGACGGTGTTATCTAACACGTTAGGTAGGACAATATATATTTACAATATAACATACCTTTTACAACAAGTTATTTATCATTAATGACATGTTACTAAGTGTTTGTTTAAACTTACACAAGGTCATATTCGGGATGATTTGACGGTATGCTAACAAATGCAACCAATATGATTTAATTATGCTGATAAAAGAAGGAACGACTGATAAAAAATTTAGAAAGTAAAGTTGATTGTGATGGATAATTTTGAAATTTATTAAAAACAAAGGTTTGTTCCCTCATGCAAAGCATTCCTTAGCTGGATTTGGATTTATATAATTTTGGAACTTTAGATTCATTATTTTCAACTGTTTGGCTTATGTTTTTATCTATCAAACTTTTCGGTCTTAGTGTCACTGATGAGGAATGAATTTCCGAAATGTGCACATCTGGCACATCAAAATTTAACTGGTATTTGTTTTATATTTACTACCCCTGAGCAGGTACCGCTGCTGGTGGAGTAAAACTCCCCGAGGGTATCCATAACTCAGTAGGCAGTGCTTCGTGCTGTCAGAAAATGTACCATTAAGCAAAATTTTCAGCCGTCTAATTTTGAAATTTATTAAAAACAAAGGTTTGTTCCCTCATGCAAAGCATTCCTTAGCTGGATTTGGATTTATATAATTTTGGAACTTTAGATTCATTATTTTCAACTGTTTGGCTTATGTTTTTTATCTATCAAACTTTTCGGTCTTAGTGTCACTGATGAGGAATGAATTTCCGAAATGTGCACATCTGGCACATCAAAATTTAACTGGTATTTGTTTTATTATAATATATATATATATATAATATAATATATATATATATATATATATATATAATATATATATATATATATATATTGAACAAATTATAATAAAAACCTACATTCTTGGAAAAGCGTTTTAAAATCACTTGTCCCAACCTTTGTTTGAATTTTTTGTTTGTTTGTTCATATTTATAACTCTATTCTAATGTTTATTTCAGAACAAATTACCCTGCAAACATTGTGATTCTACACCAGATAGAAAGAGGACCGTTTGCTCCGAGTTATGTCCCCTTTGCTGTAAAATTAGAGACATACCTTCGTATGGCAAATCTACCATATATGGTAAATTACATATATTGTAATGATATAAACTAACAATAATTAGACACTTTTTTAAAAAGTGCTTGTACTACTATATATATATATATATATATATAGATATATATATATATATATATATATATATATATATATATATATATATCCAATAGCCCGACAGTCGTTGCGTGTTTTTATATGAAGTTATAACCGATATCTTCTATAAGTGTAATGTTTCTTTGTTTGATCGTCCATAACTCCGATATGCTTGTGACGTTGTAGCGATTTTTTGTTGTTTTAACTGATAACCCTGATATGCGTGTCATGCAAGTGCGTGTTTCTTTGTTGTGATAACTGAAAACTTCGATACGTGTAAAATGCTTTGCGTGATTCTCTTTTTCTATAACCAACAACCACACCTATAACTTGTTTGTTGAGTTGCTTCATTCGTTTACCCCAATATGCGTGACATGTTGTAGCGAATTTCTTTGTTGTATTGACTGATAACCCTGATATGTGTGTAATGTTGTAGCGAATTTCTTTGTTGTTTAACTGATAACCCCAATATGCGTGACATGTTGTAGCGAATTTCTTTGTTGTATTGACTGATAACCCTGATATGTGTGTGACATGTTGTAGCGAATTTCTTTGTTGTTTTAACTGATACCCCATATGTGTGACATTGTAGCGAATTTCTTTGTTGTTTAACTGATAACCCCAATGTGTGTGACATGTTGTAGCGAATTTCTTTGTTGTTATAACTGATAACCCATATGTGTGACATGTTGTAGCGAATTTCTTTGTTGTTATAACTGATAACCCAATAGTGACATGTTGTAGCGAATTTCTTTGTTGTTAACTGAAACCCCAATATGTGTGACATGTTGTAGCGAATTTCTTTGTTGTTAAACTGATAACCCCAATATGTGACATGTTGTAGCGAATTTCTTTGTTGTTATAACTGATAACCCCAATATGTGTGACATGTTGTAGCGAATTTCTTTGTTGTTTTAATGATAACCCCAATGTGTGACATGTTGTAGCGAATTTCTTTGTTGTTTAACTGATAACCCCAATATGTGTGACATGTTGTAGCGAATTTCTTTGTTGTTTTAACTGATAACCCCAATGTGTGACATGTTGTAGCGAATTTCTTTGTTTTAACTGATAACCCCAATATGTGTGACATGTTGTAGCGATTTTTTTGTTTTAACTGATAACCCCAATAGGTGTGACTGTTGTAGCGATTTCTTTATTGTTTTAAACTGATAACCCATATTACGTGTCATGTATAGCGATTTTGTGTTGTTTAACTAATAACCCCAATATG
>JARBDR010000338.1:0-28614 GCA_029721355.1 Tegillarca granosa | reverse complement strand
ATAAACTGGATGAAGGACCCGGTCCTAGTACTGGGGGATATGGATTAAAGTGATGATTGTATGGTTGAATTGTTTTGATATTAATTTATTGATATTTTGTGTAATAAACAATATTTACTTTATATTTTTTTTAATTTTCATTCTTACAGCTGCAACATTGTAGCTGAAAACAAATGTTCTCAACACACGTATTTCACTTTTATTGAAAGAAAACAGTAAAAAAATATTTTGTAGCATGTACTTGTCAGCGGTATACAGATATACTTATGAATATAATTATACTTGAATGCTATCTCACAATACTTGAAAATGAACAATGTCGACACTATTTTGTAACCCACTCGCTTATCGCGTATTAAAAGATATACAGAGGCATCGGTAAAAACTGAGAATTTTGTCGACATAAGCATTACATAATACCGGAAGTGACTTCCGATAGGTCTGTACGAGTTACTTCCCTTTTTTGCCGGTTTTTTTTCACATCGTTTATCTCGAACTTCGGATAACTCGAACTTTTTGCATTTCCCCGCGGAGTTCGAGATAACGAGATTCAACTGTATATATATATATATATATGAATATATATATATATATATATAAACCACTTACCAACCTACTTCTATAGTGTGCTGATAATTTTAGCCAAGACATTAGATTTGCAAAAGTAAACTATCGTAAACTCAGCAAAGAAAGTAACACATCTACCGGCTTTTGTGGTTTTTGTATTTATTTATCCGATTTTGATGGATTCTTCTCAATACTGTTTATACAATGTAGATTGTTAAAAATACTTTCATTCAGATACAGTTGATAAATTTCAAAAATGTGTTTGTTAAGCTCGGGTACTTAAACTAACAACTAGACCAACTGCTATCAATTATCATTGGTGCTTAGACAAAATCTGGGGGGGGGGGTTAAAAATATGTGTAATTTTTAAAAAAAAATTACTTATTTTATTTCATTAGTCTTTAAAGCATATTCTTAGTTGCGTTGGCCGTTTCAAAGTTTTTTTTCTCAGATAAAATTGTATAAATTTTGTTCTTAACTTCTTCATGTAAAAAATAATATTTTTCTAGAAAACTTATGTCTGCTTCAAAATGCCGATTGTAAAGCACGTCAGAATGGCGGATCCGTAACAATGTCTTACGGTGGGTCATGTAATAGTCCCTTAAGACATGTAACATTCTGTGTGACGATGAGATACCCAATGATCCAGTGTGTGCGTCAGATGCCAAAACATATGGTACGTATTTTTTTACAACGCTTATGTAGTCATTATGTAGACTGCACGTTAAACAATGTTGCTGATTTCAAGAAAAAACTACAATTTCACTTATGTCTTTAATTTTAAAAGGTAATTATACAAAAAGAGAAATGTTCAATGTTATAAGCTTCTTTTTTTGAAATCTTAATAACTATATTCATTTTTAAGATATTTAAGGTGTGATTTTGAAGATCACTTCTAGCTTATAGCATTTGGATTATATTTTGTCAAAAATGCTTATCGTAGTTCCAAAAATAATTGCTAAAATTTGCTAAATTTAAGTTGAGGAAAACCTCAGTCAAGTAATGATTGTAAAATGGAGTAACAGTATTTAACATCTTTAACGTTATTTACGGAAAATAATTGCTGTAGAATACAATAGAACTTTATCCACGTCACTTGACAACGATAATTGGCCATTAAACCTAAAGCTTTATAATCAGTGATTATAATATGCATTTCTTTTTCTTGTTTTGTTTGCGTGATTCATTTGTAAAATGCGTTTTTTCGCGATGTATTTTTCAGTGCAAAATATTTTTTTTTATGTCTAATTTTTTGTGCTTAACATAATAGAAATAGAAAATAACAACATGTTTATACTACCATTTTAAGATAAGATAGATATAAGATTAACTACTTTCAGAGCAAAAACGATGAATAACCTAGTATTTATACCAAATGCTCGATAACCTGTTGTCTCAATATGCCAGGTTTTGTTTGCTGTGATTTGTGTCCTCATAGTATTACTTTGTTGTTTTATGATCTTTGCTTTAGTCCATTGCTTCTCTTTATTCAATTTTTATACCTATGTTATTTTATGTTGTACTCATTTAAAGGTGAATTTAAATTTCAGATAATAATTGTGTTTTTATGAAGGCAGAATGTGAGGCAGCCAAAATCGGGTTCGGGTTGAAAATCTTACACACCGGGAATTGTACACCCAAGGATAGAGCTTGTCCGAACCACTGTGATTACCATCTAGAACCAGTGTGTAGTACAAATAATGTTACATATCGTACGTATATACAACCTACTATAGTTGTCTAACGTCTTCTTAAAATCAATTAACCCTCTGAATTTCGGAATGCACTAAGCTATATTTTATTTAGTTTGGTGCCTCATGATTAGCTCTTGATTGTTACAGAGTTTACAAAATGCGTACAATTTAACAATAATGTTCATTCTTTTTATACAGAATACTTGCACGTTTTTTAAATGTAAATGTTAAAATGAGCAAAACAATTATATTCCTGTATGAAACACTCAATGGAGGATGCTACATTGAACTTAACGCTCTGACTTAATTTTGAATTCAGGTAATCCGTGTCTTCTTCAACAAGCAGCTTGTAGATTTACTCGACCAGGACAACATTCTAACAAATATCAACTGGCACACAATGGATCTTGTGATGGATCTGATGTGTTCACAACTTTCAAAGTAATATATATTTTTGTATGAGATTTTGGGGCTGTAAAATGACAACAATAGTTATTCGTTTCCACAACAGTTTTTATCTGATTTTACAGGACAAATTTGTCATTATGTCCACTGTTAGTCACTAGAAAGTTATATATATATTATATATATATATATATATATATATATATATATATATATATATATATATATATATATATATATAGTTTCTTTGTACTTTTTCTGTTCTTTTTTTCTCTAAATAGCACATTTTATTTTTTAGAACTTACAAAATATTACTTGACCGGCTACAACGTGTAAGAATGGCATATAGGTGTTCCCTACCCATACAGCATGTATAGAGTGGTTTTCGTAACCCTGAATCTTTGATTTTTAATTATTGTTAGACAGATAACCTCGTTATGTATCTGTTTATGCCAATGTATGATTAAAAGTACATTGCTGATTAGTCTATGCTAGCCAAACTGTATCCGTGAAAGTATTCGAAATCCGAAAGACCTAACTCTGTATATAACATGCACGGATGTTTCGCGTTCCTAATACTTCTTGCTATGGTCTAGAATATGTAATGTGTTTAATTAGTTGTATATCTCATCTTTAAGGTCTGTTATCCTTTTTTCTTGCAGGTTGATTGTAGTCAGTACGAATCCAAAGGTGCTTTAGCGCCAGAAAATCCAGATGACTTACTTTTACTTAAATGCCCCATTATACGTAACCCAGTGTGTACCAAAAACCTAATAACTCAAGTTAACGCATGTGAATACTGTAAACAAATGGCACATCTAAATCTACTGGGTAAGGGTTTATATATACTTATGTCTCATTAAATACCAGTTTCTTCCAACTGCATTCAGATATTGCCAAGAAACCCTTAGTCGATTAAATAGATGCATATAATCAATAGTCTTAGTGGTCTTGGTGGACAAGCAGTCTAAAACCACAGCGCCTCTAACTGGTTAGGTTCGAATATAACTCAAGAAGATCCTTTTGCGAGAAACCTTGTCAGTTCAACTTTGCTTCCGGCCCATCCTCATTCCTGAACTGACCGTCTCGATATTAGTGAAATACTCTTGGCTGGGGTGAAACACTTGCTCGAATCCTATTAAAATGGTTTTATCACAGGTACTTGGGGACGGGTCCCCCCCCCCGCCTTTTCCCGGATTATTGTTTTCTGGACGATTTAATAAAATTGTCTAGACTTTTTTACTTTTAAATATTTCCTGATGATGTATCAACTATAATACAACACTTTTTACCCGAGTACGATCTGTTTTAAGAAAGTCGAAAAAATCGACCATATCATATCGTAAAAAAGACACAACACACACACACACTTTCAATGTTCTTATGATATGTTCTCATGGGTTACCCGTCCCCAAGTACCTGTGGGTTTTATCAGCAAATTGCTGCAGATATTCAAAATTCTGTCCTGTGTATCCATGTATTGACTGTAAGATATAGATGAATTACTTAAACAACTATACTGGACACTGCCTGGTCACTAGGTCCGGGGACATTTTCAAAGTGGGCAAGTTTTGTAGCAAGTGGAATCAATGTGTATTCATTGAAGGCTTTACATCACCTAATCCAAATTTTGTGGCCATGCTCTTAGTTGGTCTAGATGTTACAATGTACAGATTTTTCAGTTTCAACCAAAATCAGATTTTTTTTTAATTTTGCGGTATTAGCGTAGAAATATGAGTAGAATATAATGATAATTTCCGTAATTTTTTTGCAGGTCCTGGAAAAACTGTAGAATTAGTACATAATGGTACTTGTCCCACTTACACCTACAGTATTTTTGGATAGTTCATTAGAGAAAAATCAAAATATTTGATTTATTTTTGACATAAAAGTTTTGATACTTGAACAATCATGTGTTTCGTATTCAATGTTATTTAGCAAATTTGAAACTGTCGTCCTGTTTCAAAATCAGCTTTACAAAAAATCAAATATAAAATACAAATACCTGTTAAATTTTGAGGTGCCATATGTGCATATTTCGAAAAATCATTCCTCATCAGTGACACTAGGGACTAAAAAGTTTGATAGATAAAAACATAAGCCAAACAGTTGAAACTGAGACTTAAGTTGTTAGACGACTTAAAAAACTGCATTTTAAGGTCTCTAAAGATTTTAGATCTGTTAGCTGAACCTTGCCTGTTTCATGAAGTGAAAACAATAACACCATTTATATGAAAACCTGTCTCCAAGATATTAAAAACAGGAAGTTTATTACTTTATTTTTACAAAATTTTTCATCAATATAATAATGCATTTTAAAACAGATTTAACTAAGCATGCAAAATAAACACTGGTGTCTGAATATTCTCATAGAGATGAATTACAAAAAATTACTTCACAATATTTTATCTCGTGGGTAGTATATACATTCACTCATAGACCTTCATTTTTCTAATCACTTTCAAACTTTTCTATCTACCAATCTGTGTTATCTTTCAACTTAATAATCCACTACAAACTCGGGTATATACATAAAGAAAACACCTCCAGAGATAAACGAAACTGAAGTTACAGCATAATGCATTTGACATTTGATCAAAGGAAACTTAAAGGTAATTAGAGGATTTCTTTAAACATTTTCCTTTTATAAAGAACTGTGTGCATGTATACTTTGTTAAAGTGATGGTTTACATGTATATCTACTGGGTAACAAAATTTTTATTTTTATTTATTTCTCTTTTTTGTGTGTAAGTTTTTTAATAATATTTTAATGAAGTTTGTTTTACGAAGTCCAATTTAATATTCTATATCTGATATGTTTTATGAGCTTTAAAAAAAACATTAAAAGAAGGTCATTAGTACTTAAAGTCCTCAAAATGTTTTTATTTTGACTTTTTGTCATGGCAACAGGTACCAGCTCAATTATCTTCGATGTTTATGATTTCATTTTATAATGGGTTGACACAGATGTATAAATGCTTTATTTAACATAAAAGACTTAGAAAATTGATGAATGAAATATTTTTAATTAAGGGACTTTGTATGACTAGAAAACGTGCTGTACTTAACTGAGTTTTAAATCTTTGATCTCATGAACATCAACTCTTGGGATATTATTATTGAAATTTTCCAGTGTTTTTTTTTTCTTTCTTTCTTTCTTTTACTTACATCTTATAACCAAAAACAGAAAGAAAATACAGAAACCTAAATCTGATAGAATGGTGATTTATGTGGAATATTTAAACCCTCAAACCATCCATTTGTAAATTCTTCATTTTTTTTAAATAATGGCAGTCAATCTTTAAACTCGAAAATAATTTCCATGACATGATGAACTTTTATATACCTTTGGATCACAAGAACATTAAAAAGTAATTTAGAATAGAAAATTTGTAAAGTGTAAATTGCTGGGATATTTTCAAACAGAAAACATCAACCTATACAATTCTATATTAAATGGAAGAAAAAGTTACACAATTTTTTGGGGTATTACATGCAGTTGTATGCCAATGGTAACCAAACTGGTACAAGAAGCTAAGGTGTACATCGGAGCGATGTAAAACAAACAGAACTTCCCTGATTACCACATTAAACAAGGCGTGTTTAGGATTATTTTAATATTTTATACAAGGTGGTCTTTGAAAACTTAAAAATATACATGTAAAGACTATACAAATCATTTGAATTTAATTTTTTAACAATTTCTTAATAAATTAAATGTTTTCTTGTCAACCAATAATCACAATTATATAGCTGTGACAATATAAATTTTTATCCCACTACATACCATTAAGTATATACATGTATACAGAAATAACCAAATGTGATTTACATAAATCTGTAACTATGAACAAGTCAGCAAGAACATTTTAGAAATGTGATAAAGCTTTCCTGTCCTCATTAATTCTCTTGCTTTCATCAAGCACCTAAATACAATCAAGTGCAGTACTAGATGTAATGTCATCTTTAATTATTGTATTAAATCTTCAATAAAATAACAATGTGTCCACTCTAAGAAATTACATTAAAAAGCTTTGTACTATAGTTTTTGTTAAAACAGTTGTTTGATTGTACCCTCCTTGTAAGCTTTTTCTTTTATCCATCTATGACACCTTAGTAAGCCTTGGGTATATAATAATGCAATTTTTCTGCACGTAGATGGGAAAATGAGCATTATACAAATGTTAATGAAATGGGGCTGAACTGGCTTTTTGACATTACTAGACTGAAAAATAGGTTTTCCACATTAAAGCTAGTAGATTTTTAAATGGAGATTAATGTACTTATGAAATCCGTTCCAATTAGTACCACTGAAGTCAACTAACCAATCGCTTTCATTGCAGAATTAGTCAAATGGCCAAGCCAATAAAACCTTGAGACACATTTCTGTGCAATTGTTTTGTGATTTGCCTTGTTTTAGTAATGATACCATTTTCTTGACTTGTTTTCATGAAGAGTGCTTATTCTGCCCAATACACCATAAAAAGTCAAGCAATCAAATAAATATTTTAGTCTTTATAGGAATCACTTGTACCAGATTAAAATTTGATTAAAATTTCTAATGTCAGTCTGATGCAACTTCATAATAGATCAAGAGTTATGACCTGAAAAATATTCAAGATTTTTAGATTTTGCTTTTTTGACTTTTTGAAGTAAATTTCTACTGAATTTATTACTTTTACAAAAAGAATAATCTCATTCAAAAAAAAGATAAAGCATTATTATGCTCAACATTTATGATGAAGAAATCAAACAACAAATTTAATTTAATAACATTTGATAAAGATTTATATCAATTTCTCTACAGACATGTTTCCATTTGATCTTGATATATTTCAAGACTTAATACTTTTATTGATAAATTTATCTATTCTAAATAAAATTTTACATAAAGTAATGGTGATTAATGTCAACTTTAAAATTCTTTTAATTATATCAAAGTTGTGTGGAATAATTGATGAAAGCGGAGTGCCAAAAAGAAAAGGTTCTTTTTAAACAAATTGACAAACTTTCTTACTGTAGATTTATTAGTTTTAACCTTGGCTGTGAAAGGCTAATTTGATTGGAAGATTTTTATTATGAGGCTAGAATCTATATACATCTAACAATCTTTTGCATTTAGTAAACTCAATTTGACTAGATATTTCCCATGGAGCTGGATGAAATTAAAATGTGGTTGCTACAGGTTAACTTCTAAAGTAGTCTAGATTAAAGGAAGACAAATAAACAAGATATCAATACCTAATCATCAATCTTTATATAAAACTTCTCATGATCTAACATATTGCAGGTAATGCAGTTTCTGTTCAAGGTACACAACCTTGCATTTCAAAAAGCCTAATAGCAATTGGGTCTTTAAAATTTGTGATGATACACCATTTGACTGTCTCATACTTTTATTTCTGGTTTTACATTAACTTGACTCTATGGACAAACTCTTAATACCAATCTTGTCTCAGTAAACTATTTACGTGAGAAGAAACTTATGAAAAAAATTATTTAAAGCATGTTTATTGATTTCATAGCATGCGTGGTGTGTATTTAATATCTTGTTAGAAATGATTATGATATGTAATAAAACTACACATAACAATTAACTGGTTTAATGTCTTCTAACACTGAGAAAAGAGGATCAAAATGACACAAGGCATTCATTTAAAATGTAATAATTAGGGCTTTTAATCATATTTTATAGCTAAAACTTCTGATGCCTTATTGTTTTCCAAAATCTATAAAATAATAATAATAATAATAAAACCTGCTTTAATTGCCTTTACAAAAAAACAAGAACACTATTTTTTTGCATCAGAATAAAATAACACATTAGTGCTGGAAAAAAATTACAACATTAATAGATGGATGCAAAACTTTTAATTTTATAAAACATAATATGTCAAGTTAGATAATGCTATAATACATTTTACATATACATGTATATCAATTACATTTTATCCTTTACTTTGTTAAAATTAGCTGTGGTAATAAATAGTTTTTACAAACATTAACCATTTTAACCCATTTATATTAGTGGTATAGCTCAAATTTAAAAAAAAGTTATCTATACCTTTTACATTTAAAGGGTTATATATTTAAAATAGGCTTATGTATTGATATATACACATGTGCATGTATAAAGAAGCATGTTTACTCTGATAAACAAAAATGCTGTAGCTGTTTCTAGAGTAATGTGCACCAAAAAACAGTGAAATTTAGAAGCCTCAAATGTTTCATTAAGAAATTGAAACTTAATTCAGTGTGTCACGTTTTAAGTTCATAAAATATGCATTACAGTAATCTTGACACACAATCACAAACATATTTCAAACACCAAACTTACAGAAACTCTTAACACAATTAAGTTCCAGTTCTGGTGGATTGACGAAAAATACAATACTAAATTATGGGATGGTAAAAATGAGGGTGGACCAACAATTAATGTAAATCAATAATTTTTGCAAACATGATATAAATTGGAAACATAAATTGTCTAAAAAATGTGGCTCTGATGATGTTATTTCATTTGCATTACAACAAAAATTTTGGGGTTGATTTAGTTGGCATGGTTTTACTTGTTTAAACAATGGATTCTCAAATTTTCTTTCAAAATTATCAATCCTAAATATATATATGTTTACACCCTAACCAGCGAGACAGATCAATTAAAGTTGTTTAATTACGTAAATTTTATGAATCAAGATGAAAATATAGTATATAATACTGCGAAGAGAGAAGTACAGTATCGTAAAACAAATAAATAATATACAGTAAAACCCCATTATAATACATCTAGATATATAAAGTCTGCCAGCATTTTAATGCTTTTGTAGAACTACTATTTCCAGTGGATCAGAAATATTTTTATGTTATATATTGCTAAAGAACATAATTTTTAAGCTGAAATGTTACATTATACAAATCTATTTGTTTAACACAAACATTTTGGGGAATGTACATGTTACTCAGGTAAACATTATTAATATAGAAAAGTCTAAAATTACATCTCTGCTAATTTTCTTTTGTTTCTTATGATATACAGTCAAACCTGTCTTAAAGGCCACCTCTCTATATGGGCCACCTGCTTATAAATGTCAATAAAATTCTGTCCCAGTTGCTCTTAATTCATATTATTTGAACTTGTATATAAAGGCCACCTGTCCATAAAAGCCAATTTTACTGATTCCCATGGGTGACCTTTATATACAGGTTTGACTGTATTGCCAAAACTATTTCTGATGATGACAGTATAATGAAGTTTTACTGTAAATGTCTAAAACTTAACAATGTTTCAATACTATCAAATATTAAATCCCCCACCAGTAAAGTAAACAGGTTTTAATCTTCTGGACTTCATGTATATAATATATCAGTTATTCTCAAATCAAAAATGTCTTCAATTCTAAAATGTTATCTAGAGGTGATATTTTGATAACAAAAAGCACAAAAAAACCCACTTATTTCAATCTCACACATATATTCCATTCACTATTCACATTTATATTCAAAATATAATTTCTGGAATAATGTTCACATTTCTGTACCATAGAAACAATATTATTATATAGATATGATTTATAATCCATTGCTAATATTTGACATGACATTATATACATTTCCATGGAAATGCTTTTGCACTTTACATCCAGACATTTATTCCTGAATCCATTTGCTTTCAATTCAATTCATACACAACCTCCTCTGGGAGCTGTATAATGTTGATTGTTATTAAGTGCCATCACCCCAAAAGATCTAACTCTCAATTCTGAAATCTTAAAATTTAATATCACCTAATTATATCACTTGTTTAATTAATATATTGTGCTAGCCATCTAAATCCTTCACCGTAACCTTGACGTTTTAAGACACTGCACATAAAAAGTTCCATTGGACGTCCTGGTAGTTCATTGCGAGATACAGTTCCCTGAAGAAAGAGAAAACAAAACATCAGCTTAATATATATTTAATTTCAAATTCAGGGAAAACTGGATAATAAT
This sequence comes from Tegillarca granosa, assembly GCA_029721355.1. Taxonomy (NCBI): domain Eukaryota; kingdom Metazoa; phylum Mollusca; class Bivalvia; order Arcoida; family Arcidae; genus Tegillarca; species Tegillarca granosa. The sequence goes on along the minus strand of JARBDR010000338.1, from coordinate 17,957 downwards.
TTTCATATCCTGAACATTATGTAAATTATCTGGTTATTTTATACCAAAGTTAGAATGAGAATTGAGTGGAATGTAGCAAAAGTGTTTTACATCCCAGTCACAATTCTTTCACTTATATCGATGCAGTCAGTTCTGGAACAGGGAAGGAAACCAGAGTGCTTGCAGAAAACCATCAACCTTTGACAAGCGAACTGACAAACTTCCTCACCAATAGTATCTGCCTGATGGGGAATCAAACCTAGGTAGTGATAGGCAGTGTGGTCGAAAGCTTGCATTTACATATCACAATGCCTATTGGGATTCAAACCTATGTAGTGATAGGCAGTGTGTTCTAAAGCTTGCATTTACATATCACAATGCCTATTGGGCTTCAAACCTAGGTAGTGATAGGCAGTGTGTTCTAAAGCTTGCATTTACATATCACAATGCCTACTGGGATTCAAACCTAGGTAGTGACAGGCAGTGTGGTCTAAAGCTTGCATTTACATATCACAATGCCTATTGGGATTCAAACCTATGTAGTGACAGGCACTGTGGTCTAAAGCTTGCATTTACGTATCGCAATGCCTACTGGGATTCAAACCTAGGTAGTGACAGGCAGTGTGGTCTAAAGCTTGCATTTACATATCCCATGCCTATTGGGATTCAAACCTAGGTAGTGATAGGCAGTGTGGTCGAAAGCTTGCATTTATGTATCACAATGCCTATTGGGATTCAAACCTAGGTATTGATAGGCAGTGTGGTCAATAGCTTTCATTTATGTATCACAATGCCTATTGGGATTCAAACCTAGGTAGTGACAGGTACTGTGGTCTAAAGCTTGCATTTACGTATCACAATGCCTACTGGGATTCAAACCTAGGTAGTGACAGGCAGTGTGGTCTAAAGCTTGCATTTACATATCACAATGCCTATTGGGATTCAAACCTAGGTAGTGACAGGCACTGTGGTCTAAAGCTTGCATTTATGTATCACAATGCCTATTGGGATTCAAACCTAGGTATTGATAGGCAGTGTGGTCGATAGCTTTCATTTATGTATCACAATGCCTATTGGGATTCAAACATAGGTAGTGATAGGCAGTGTGGTCTAAAGCTTGCATTAACATATCACAATGCCTATTGAGATTCAAACCTAGGAGTGACAGGCACTGTGATCCTTAAGCACATGCTTTAGACAATTTAGCCAACAAAGCCCCTAGAATTGAATGATATTCTAAGTTCTTATTCAGATTATTTCACTTACATTGATATGATCAGTTCTTGAGAATTCAGGAAAACCGGAGTAAACAAAGAAAATTGTTAACCTTTCACAACTGGAATGACAAACTTCCTTCATACAAGGGTAGTAGGGTGTTACCATGTAAATGCAAAGCCCCTTATGACCACCATCCATTCCCATCCCAAATTTCCTGAAAGAGACAAATTAAGCTCACCCTTCCAAACCATTGCTTGTTATTATGTACATAGATATCTATACTATACAGTTTAAAAACAAGTGATTCTTATATAACAACCCACCCACCCCAATCCACTGACAATGGATGTTGATGCTCATGCTGGTCAGTAAGAAATAAAGTAATCCATCAACACTTACCTTTCCTGTAGTCTGTCCGTGTAAACCAAACCAATGACGAATTTCATCTTCGCTAGCTGCTCCTGCTTTGTCTATTTTGTTACCCAAGATTAGGACTGGTGCATTAGCTACTTGTTCATCTGTCAATAAACTCTGAAAAATAAAAATTATACTAATGTATAAATAAACTAATATTGTATATCTTAAAAAATAGAATGTGTGGTGAAAATTTTGTAGATTTGAATAGGTGTATTTATTTTGAGGCTTTCATTTTTTGTGATTTTGAAAACTGAAACATTGACAAACAAATCTAGTGAATTAGGATCCCCTGTCAGTAAATATATATATATATATATATATATATTTATATATATATATATATATATATATATATATATATATATATATATATATATATATCAGGGGTCCAGAAACAGTCATATTTGCCGGACATGTCCAACAAAAAATATTTTTGTCCGATGTAAAATATAGCTTGTCGGACATTTTTAGTTTAAAATAGAATTCAGTTAATCGGACACGTAAATGAATATGTTTATCGGTCATTATTTTCCTCGAGTATTCTTTGCTATCACCTGTCAGTCATTTTCAATAAATAATACAGATCTAATAATTAGGCTTTTGTTTATTAATCAGTTAAAATCCATGGTCTCAATCTGTTCCTTTTTTTTCATCGTCCGAATCATCATTACTTTTGTAGATAAGTTGTTTATTAAGTAATCACATCGCTTAACAGACGGAAGCCATAAACAGCTGATAACGAGTCCTTGAAGGTCATGGTCGTCGGACTATTTCAAAGCGGTTCGACGCGGGATGTTAAACAATAATAAACGCGCAAAGTACGGTCTTGGCAAACTGTTTAGTTATAAATAAATAATTTTAAAAAAGTCTAAATAAAATCAAAGAGGTCTCAAAATGAGGTTCAGTAAAGTCGTGTAACTTCGGGAAAACGAAAATGCGCGATTGTCAATAAACAAAGATGGCCGTCAAGCCATGTGTCGTCAGCGCCGACAGTTCAAAATCAACACTTTAACTTATATGTGGACATATAAGTCTGACCATATATATTTATTTAAATAACTTCGTGGAAGTTAAACCCTTAAAAAAAAAAACTTCTATATTGATTAAAAACCTTTTAAATATACATAGTCAATAGCAACGGTCTTTTTTTTTTTTTTTTTTTTTTTTCTTTTCACTGCATCGGTTGTACAGTTGCTTTGAAAAAAAAAAAATGTCCGACACCTCAGTCAAAGTTTTCCTGAGCCCTGATATATATATATATATATATATATATATATTATATATAAAAAAATATATCAGGGCTCCGGAAAACTTTGACTGGAGTGTCGGACATTTTTTCATAGCAACTGTACCACCGATGCTGTGTAAAGCAAAAACAAACAAAAAAAAACAAAAACCTACCACCGATGTTGTTATTGACGATGTTTTTTAAAAAGATTTCAATTTTTAATATCAAATAGATTTTAAAAAGGAAAAAGGATTTAACAACTACATAGAGTTTATTTAGATACATGTGGTCAGCTCATGTGTCCATATGGTGTTGATTTTAGTACTGTCGGCGTTGACAACACAAGGTTTGATGGCCATCTTTGTTTATTGACAATCGTGCATTTTCGTGTTTCCGAAGTTACACGAACTTTTTAGAACCTCATTTTGAGACCTCTTTGATTGTATTTAGACTTTTTAAAATTATTTATTTATAACTAAACAGTTTGCAAAGACCATACGATGCACGTTGTAGTCTTATTTGACATCCCGTGTGGAACCTCTTTGATAATGGTCCGACGACCATGACCTTCTAGGATCAACCCTCGTAATCAGCTGTTTATGGCTTCTGTCTGTCAAGTGATGTGTTTACCTAATAAACAACTTAACAACAAAATTAATGAGGGTTCGGATGATGAAACAAAAGGAACAGATTGAGACCATGGATTCTAACTGATTAATAAACAAAAGCCTAATTATTATATCTGTAGTATTTATTGAAAACGGTTGACAGGTGATACTCGAGTAAAATAATGACCGACAAACATTATATGTCCGATTAACTGAATTCTATTATTAACTAAAAATGTCAGACAAGTGATTTTTCACATCGGACAAAAATATTTTTTGTTGGACATGTCCGGCAAATATGACCGTTTCCGGACCCCTGATGTATGTACATATATATATATATATATATATATATATATATATATATATATATATATATATATATATATATATAGTGATTTGCACCTATGTTTGACAACAAGTGCAATTCCTATCACAGATGGTACTTTACATAATTTTTTGCTTATGCTTTTGATAAACAGTTTAGGAGAAACATTCCTGACAAGATTTTGCCAAATGTTTTCAAAGAAAACCAGGGAAATAAAAAGCAAAACTTTAATCAATAGTTAATTATATTCACTGCTGTTATTTTCAACAAGTTTTGCAAACTGTTAAATAATTTTGAGAAACAATTTGGATGGAAAAATTCAAAGGGTCATAACTCAAAGAAATACAATGTATTGTTGATACTCTCCACCATGTTTTGTAAACTTCTGCTGAAAACTTCACAAGACCATAACTCCAAAGAAAACTGATGATACTGTCTTCCAAGTTTTAGTAAATTTCTGATGAACAGTTTTGGAGACTCGTCACAGACAAGAATACTGGGGAAAATTTTCCAATGAAAAAAAATTACAAGGACCATAACTTAAGAAAAATTGACAAACTCATAAAATGAATATACATGTCTCCTATTTCTGTTGATACTGTCCACCAAGTTTTTAAAACTTTTTTATCACTACTAATTCATAAGGGATAATAACAAAAGGACACACACACACACACACACACACACACACACACACACACACACACACACACACACAGAGAGAGGGGTTTTTAAGCATGACACAGTAACCATACATGTAAATAAGATATTTAAGGCAAGATATGTTTGATTTATCACATAAACACTTACATCTAATTCTGCCTTGGCCTCTACAAATCGTTCTCTGTCACAGGAATCAATTAAGAATACAATACCATCTACAGCTGGGAAGTAATCCTTCCACACTCGTCTTGCTGTAAATAAACAAAGTATACAGAAGATGGCATTACTGTAAAGCAACTTTTATATACAGCTTTTTAGTTTCAAAAAGAATTGGTAATAAAAATAGAGTTTTCTAGAGTTTTCAACTGAGTCAGCAAAGTGGTTGAAATGTCAAATATTGCACTGAAAACGTAGTAACCAGATGTTTATACAGTTGAACAACAGAAAAGGTGACAGATTCTTTGTTGAGACACCCCCTCCTCCCCCCCCCCCCCACAAAACAAAAACAAAAACAAAAACAAAACAAAATTATAAATATAAACCAAACATACAAGGTATATACCAACATAATCAACTAAATATGACAGCAACAAAATCTACCTTAATTACCAAAGAGCAGGTAAGTAACTGCAATATATATGATCTTAAAAATTGATGTGTTGGTTATCAAATCCAAGCTCTAATCATCTATTTACCTTGTTGATGGCCTCCAAGATCAAATGTTGTAAATCTCATTCCTCCCATTGACAATTCCTCTGATGCTATTATATAAATACAATGTACTTCAATAATATAATCAAAGACATAGATATCATATACATGTGTTTCACTAAATAAGCTTAACTAATGCCATGGAAGACAGTTATAAATGCATTTTAACAATGGGAGTTCTCCAAGGTACCATGTGATACCATTCTGTTTGTTTGGAGGTTTGTTTTTTTCTTCTTTTTTTCATGAAAAAGATAATGCTCCATATTTCCAAGATACCTAGTACATTTTTTTGCTGGAAACCACCAATCTGTGCAATTCTTTTTCCAATGAAAATCATCATTCCACATGAATGATAAGGAACAGTATATGGTACATTGGAGTGTGAAAAAGAAGGTTGGAGTGACAGTATGTAAGCACCCCAATCAAGATCATTTCACTTACTGGTATACTGAAACTGTCAATTTTAAAATGGTGGAAAAAACTTTAGTGTCTAGAGAAAACCACCGACCTTCTACAGCTAACTAGTATCAACTGGAGTGGAATTTAAAATGAAACAGCGGTAGGACCCTTGATCTGTAAGCCAGTATATCTGACCACTTGGTCACTGATGCTCCTTGTCTTTTAGACTGGAGTCTGTAGAGTCTGAGTCCCACCTAAATCAACAATATGCTCTCCTTGAGGTAAGAGTTTGTAATATATTCAAACTGAATATTAGATATGAGCTAAGCTAAAAACTGTATGTTCTTCAAAGGCCCTTTAATACATTGAAAAAATCTCACATACATGGAAAAACAAAAGTTTGTGATATTTTAAATGAACAAAATAAAATTTCTTTTATATGTGAAAAATACTACAATTTCATTGCAAGAATTTCTGTTGTTGTTTTTTTTTCTCTCTCATAAAAATCAATTTTTAATATAAAGTCATAATCCATTTAACATTCTTTAAATAGCAAAATGCACTGTCAAAATAATTCATGCTTTATACATGTTTTGTGCATGCATCCATGTACCAATAAAACCAGTTAATGTTTATAAAATCTGTCACTGTTTTGAGAAACGACTGACCAAATAAGATGTAAAAAAATCAATTCTTCAGGGGCAACAACTCTTACATGAATTAACATATAGATAAAAAACTTGCTAACTTGGTCAGATCTTATTGTGCTGAATATTTTTGCAATTTCTTGTTATTATCTAAAAGTTCATTAAGTAAGACCCTACTCTAAGATGTCACTCTTAACTTTTTGAGAAAATTCTGGATTCTAGCACTACTAACACACTTTGGCAAAGTTCCAAAGTATCTATCTAAAAAACACAATTGATACAGGTAAAGACAATTTAAAAAAACCTGTGAAATGCAAACTTAGTTAACTAACTTCCTTGTTCTAGGAACTGTCAATTTCAGGATTAGAATGTATGTATTGAGAAGCATTGTGATTCTGATTAAGTAATTTAGACAATATGGCCACTAAGGCTACTAAACACAAGGAAGACTTTTCTTCTTAATAAAATGAAAGCTTACTTGGATGTAACGTGGGAACATGCTGTGCCATTCTGTCATCTTTAAGCATATGTAGCAATGTTGTTTTACCAGCATTATCTAATCCAAGGAACACAAGTTTACCAGACTTTTTATACAGACCTAAAATTATAAAACCATGCATAAATAAATACATGCTTAATGTTAATTGTAGTTAGTTTGGTTTTGTGCTAATTAGGCAAAATAAAAGAATATTCAAGTATATGTGTTTCTTGTAGCTTTCAAAAACAAATATAATGATGAAGGTTGGTTGACATATATTTCTCTTTTTCATTATTTTTGCGTTTAAATTTTGAATAAGCTATGTGTAACAGAAATTAATGGTTTAAATAGTGATTTTTATGGCAAAATAGGTCCAAAAAATGGGGTAGGTAGAGCAACAAGAAACACAATATTTTTTCTGTCTTATATAATACCACATAAAACACAGCTGAAACACATGATGCATTCAGTGAATATGTATGTGTATAGATCTTGAGATGTGATGATGATCTTTAATTTATTATATATATACATGTTCATGTTCGATCAAAAAATGTAGGTGGTTTGGTCATCTTGGCCAAGACTTTCAAAAAACAATTGGACATGTTTTCCAAAAATGGTCTGCATAATAACATATTTTTTAAGAGACAGTATTACATCAAAGGAAACATACAAATGATAGAGGAATGAATTGGATTTATTCATAACTATCTCAAGTTAGCATTGTAAAATAACAAAAGTGAGATAAAAAGTGTCATATATGAGTTAGGTAAGTGTATGGTTATGTACAGATTTATATCTGCTTAAATATTTAAATCATCAAACTGAACTCTGAACTGAGGTTTCCATCTCTCATCTCCAAAATCCGTAATTGCTTATAATTCCTTCAAAACAATAATATTAAAGTAATATTTATTGCTTAGTATGCAAATACAAATTCAAACTTGCAAACTAATGACCAGTCTCCAAAATGCTGCATACCACAGACTGGTTCACATGCACACAACAACTTACTAGGGTGCAATGTGGGCACTGGCTGTGTCAGGTGTCCTTCCTTTAATACACTCAATAATGTTGTTTTACCGGCATTGTCAAGACCAAGAAAAATAAGTTTTCCAGATTTCCTGTAAAAACCTTAAATTCCATTTCAATCAAAATACATCATTGAATATCATTATTATCAAAATCCCACATTCTAATACATGTATTCTAATGGATTAACACATTTTATTTCTTTACTTGTTGCTGTTTAAATCAGCTGTTATACATCTATATACAAGTACTCATACATGTATATAGTGCCTAATGGTGGCCTTTTTTTCCGAACATACAGGTACATGGTTCCAAGTTTTGAGCAACTTACTCAAAAGAGAAAGTAAAAATTATAATCTGCAAATTTAAAGTTATAAAGCATTTTAATGGAAACCTAGTTTTAAAGAATATTAGGGTTTTATCAGCATTCAAATTAGAATCACCACCAGAATCGATGAATTGTCAAGAATGTATTATCTATCATAAAATATAATTCTAGGAGGTTGTGATTTTTTGTATTTGAGGCATGACAAGGAATAAGGCAGAAGATTGTATATATAGTAATATCATAATATGTATATGAGTGATTCTAGATATAAATATGAAGGGTAACAAATGCCATTGCATTTAATGAGGATCACTGAAATAATATACAGTTTATGTTATGGTATTTTTATTACTTCTGTTCACTGTGACCTTGAATGCAAATCAAGGTCAACTAACTTCACAATCTTGGTAGCATTTATGCACTCAGTATTTGTGGAGTTTCAAGTTTCCAAAACTTTGTAATAAGATGTAAAAAGGTTTTACTACTTAAAATTACTGGGGTCTTGAATTGGGTCAAGCTTTTTATGTATTTAAGTTCATGGCAAGGTGTTTATAGGTATTCATTCAAGACTTTGTAATCTTAATTGTTGGTTCAGATCAATAAGCTTGTTGAGTTTTTGTGTTGCTGTTATAAAAAAAGTATTTAAAGCTTTAACTATCTAAGGTCACTGTAAACTAAAATGTAGGTCTTATCCCAGTTTCAATGTGACTGAGATTTTGATACTTCCCTTAGACATTGATCTGTCACAAAGTTAATCATCAGCATATTTGCTGGTATCTAGTTGATAGAATGGTAAAGAAGAGAAATGTGAAGTTAAAGCCCTTGTAGAGTGACTTACTACAAAGACTGTCCAAGGCTCAAACCTACAACTGTTTGAATCATGAACTTGTGACCTTTTTAACTCTTCCATGCATCTTCATATTACTTGATGAGTTTTAATTGCTATATATTCCTGGTTCTAGAAAAAGACACCATTAAAGCTGCATTAAGTTTAGCAATTTTCTGAATTTTTTGATTTTCTAAAAAATATATATTTTTAAAAGTAGATATATTCTAACCATGATCTGTGACATTCATTTCTAAAATTTCATTTCTTTTAGCTGTAAATAAACGGAGTCCTCTGACCGGTTGGTCATTGTTCTACATGATAATTATGAGCTTAGAGCATGCGCACGGATGTAAGGAAAAGCCTAGAATCCGAAAGTGAACACGACAGATTGCATTAATTGTCCTTCATTAATATCCAGATGTATTGAAAATGGTGTTATTTATCCCTTACTAAGTCACAAATGACAAATTCAACTAAGTTCTGTGTTTAATTTATCGTATTCACATTTTGAAAGTTGTGTTTAAATGACCCGGGTTTTGATGACGTAGCCATGTTCTAATATTAGATCCCAAATGCTGCAATCTCGCTGGGTAAATACTGTAATTTCTGTATGTATTCGAAGCCTTTATCGTTGAACCAAATGTAACATTGTTCATTAAGCAACATCATTTATAAGATTAGAACCGTTTTAATTTTTCTTTGGGAAAACTTACTGCAGCTTTAAAGTGAATACTTAAACAGCCCACCCTAAGCATTTGCTTAAGTGAGCTAAAAGGAAAGAAAAGGAAGACTCACCTAAAAAGTTTAAAATTCCAGCAAACCAATCCATAAAAAACATTTTTTATACTTTTCCTATGGTGATGTTATAACTTCAGGGATATATCTATTAAAAAAAGAAAGGTATACAAAATGAAACAAACCCTCGAAGTATATTAAGAATATCTTAATTTCTTTGACAGTGTTACAAAAGGACTAGACTCATATATGTTTCAAGGCATTTTTTTAATTTGAAAAGAAACATCGTATATAAAAAAAAGAGGCCAAAAGGCCTTGAATTGGTTATCTAAGGACTGTTATGGATGTCAGGATGATATTTGTGATATGGAAAAAGCCACGTATTAATCTTTTTATCACACATTACAATTTTACTTTCATAACATTCTGAATGAAAAAAAACCCATTGCAATAAAGTATCTTCTCTCTGGTTTCAAAATATATGCAATAACTGTTAACTGCTTTTTCATATATAACAACACTAGTTTTTTCTTCAACTGTGAACCTTAATCCTGAATATTTTCACACTTGACTCATCAGTGTAGTGCTCATTCGTAAGTCGGAGGTTGCAGTTTCGATAACTTGCCAGTGATATGGATTGTTGCATGAAGTGTGATATGGGAGATGGTGTGTAATAATGATACCGTTATCACACCCCATCTGCCATATCATGGCAATTTTTGAATATGGTCAGTTTTACAACACCTTTATTACACCAGTAACATTATTTTTTTTATAAATGTTATAATTAATTATATACTTTTTTAAAATTTTGCCAATTCCATAATTACATCTAATCCAATGGTACCTGTTTTCATGCCTTTTATGGTCATGACAGGATGTGTTACTTGCCAAATCAGATAAAAAATGGTGAAAAATGAAACAATATATACTATGTTAAATAAACTGTTCACAAACCCCATTTTATACACTACTTGCTTCAAATATGACACAATCATTGTCCACATCACTTTAAACAAGGGTTGCTCTGGAGCTGATATAGTAGTTACATTTACATGTCAATCTGGTCTGATCCAGTAATTCTAGGGACCATATTAATATTCCTTACAAGTTATGACTTAAAATGTGATATCCTTAAATGTAATGATTCAAACATGTGATATCACACAAAAATAAACAAGATGATGAGAATATACTAGACTGTCTACTAAACCCCATTTTTATCCTTTTTGGGGGGCACAAGACAAAATAAATAAAATAAAATAAAATAAGGGTGTGTGTTGGTTGTAAGTTGGACTTCTGTACACAAAGAGAAATATACCTGTGGAACATCAGCAAGACAGAGAATACAAAGAATATAGCATTGCTTATCTGCACTTTAGACCTTATGGTGCAGTTTACAGTAATAAATAGAAAAATTGGAGAATTGTAAATCGTTGTAAATAAACCAGAGGTACTTAACAATATGTTGGAAATTATATGATTTCATTCTAATACTTATTTTAAACGTTTATTTTATAGGACGGATATAATGCTTGGAGAGAACTTTAGACATGTTAGACAGACCAATTTTTCTATACGTGGAACATTGCAGTTCGTTCTTTAACAAATGTTGTACACAATACGGAAAACAAAACAATCTGAGTTAAATACCTGTGCTTATAAAGTGTGCGAACTGTTTCGTAGATAAATTAAATTTCAGAGGTTTTACACTTGACGTAAAGAAATATTTCTACGAACTTTGTACACGAAGCAAAATGGCAATGTTCTTGTGCCATAAGAAATTTGTTACGAATTATATCATTGGTCTTTCACATATATTGCGCCAATCAGAATTAATTTTACATTTTATACTTCCGGTAAAGGTCATAAGGTCATTGGAAAGAAAGATGTCGCTTACTATGCATTGAGACTGAGGTGTTTGCAAACCAGAAAAGTAGATCAATAACATGGCACAGAGAAACGTGTGTTTAACTATATATAGTGTTTACAAACAATATGATGAAAGAAAACAAAGTATTGTTATTACAAACTTGTAATCTACCTACGGATATATATAGGTCTAGTTTGTGAATGTCTAACCCCCTCCAGCTAACATATTCTACAGTAGGATACTTCAAGTCTTGTCATCTGCCCCGTACTTAGTTTGACATGGTTAATTTGCTTACTTGCACATTCTTTTGGTCTTCATAACTATTTAAGTCCTGTCTAATATTAATGGAAATAATATACTTGAAGTTTGAAGTTTTTTGTCCATCAACATGATTGAAACAATCTTGCATCAATAATTCTCTGTAATAGTATCCATTGTAGATGCAAAGTCAACACAAACCAGCAAGAGTCACTTTGTAGCTCAGTGGAAGAATATCTGATTTAGAGAGAGAGGTCAAGGTTCAAACCCTGGCAAGGTCATACAAAAGATTTAAAATTTGAGATATTGCTTCTTCTTTGATAGAGTATTGACTGGTTCACCTGGTGCCAGGATACAATATGCTTGCCTGCTGCATTCTGACTCATTGAGTTAGCACCTTACCAAAAGGTTGCCCTTAGTGTATGCTAGTATATGACAGGCCATAATACACACTTGCACATAATACACATACTGAACTTGTTAATGATTAATCCATAGAGATTAATAACTTTATTCTTATGGTGAATAGCTGAAAAATTATTGATACAGTGTTAAACAACATTACAACAACAACCAGCAAAATGTTTTAGATAAGGTCTTAGGTGAATAATTTTTTTTTTGTAGTAACATTGTAAATATAACGTTCAAAACATAAGATTCTAAAGTTATTGATTATAAATACATGTACATATTTACAAATGTTGATTTATGTAAACTATGTAGTTTGATAACAGCTCTTTTTATTTATTTTTTTAGGTTTTTAAAAAGTGGAAACCTCTATACACTTTCATTGCCAACAGAACCCTACATACATCATCTGTATTATCTATGTTTGATAGAAAGAACATTAGAGCAGGAGTTCCAAAAATTTCAGTAAAGAAAGAAAAGAAACTGACATATCAAGAAGCTCAACCACCAGACATGATAGGAGTAAGAAAAGCATGGGATTCCTGGAACTCGTGTAAATATCATTTTTAGCTCAACTTAGTAGGTGTTCATGGTGAACTATTTAAATCCTCATAGGTCCATCTCAACTTTTTAATGACTTCTCTTGAATCAGTCGGTGATTTTATTTGTGTAAAATTACTACAAACATAGGTTGTTTCTCTTTTGGGAAAACTACTTAAAAAAATTCAGATTTGACCATTAAAACCTTTAAAATGTCAATATCACTCAATAAGCCTGTTTTCACAATTCAAATCCAGTTTCCAATACTGTCTAGTCTACAGAAATTTCAAATGGTATCAAAGTGTTAAACAATAAGGAACTTAAAAGTTGAAAGCTTGTCATTAAGTCAATATGGTAGTATCTATTTCAGAACTTCCTAATTTATTATAAGTTTGCAATTTACTGATCTAAAAGGTAGAATGCAAACTTATGGTAATCAAGAAAAACATAACAGTGAAACTTGGCAGGAATGTTTTCAAGTCTGGCTCTGTTAATTTTACAAAGCCAGATGACCACAATTCCAATTCAAATTCAAGGTCAAAATTATCCAAAGTAGTAAAAACTTTGAACTTTTTTTTGTCATTAGCCAAAAAGGCCTAGAAAATTGAAGCTTCATTTTTAGAAATAAAAAAAAAATGAAAATCTTCCAATTTTCAAAGCTGGTTGCCCTTGACATTTATAAAAGGTCACAGTAACCCAAAGAAGTAAAACCATTAAGCATATCCTTGTCATTGATGAAATCTGTGGGAAATTTAAATTTCATACATAGTATCAAGAAATGAAGATGTACCAAGTTTGAGAAGCTTATTAATCTTGACCAACATTTGAGGTCACAGTGACCTGAAGTGTTTATACTTAAAAAGATCTGCTTGTCATTAATTTAAAGGCCTGAAATCCAGAAACTTCATATAAACATTAGGACACAAAGCTCTTAAACATTTTCTTGTCAGAAACTAAATTGTTTAGATACTTAAAACTTATGCCCTTATGTATGTATATAGTGATCAGTTTTTTTTTTGTTTTATATGCCCATCTATGACGGGAGTATTATGGTATAGCGCAGTTCATCCGTCGTATGACCACATGTCATACACTAACTCAAGAATGCTTTGAGCAGTTTTAATGAAACTTTTGTGAAATGTTTGTATTAAGGCAGAAAGCTCCCTTTCGTTTTTGAGATTGGTATGTTTTCTCATTGCGGAGTTATTGGCCTTTAATTGTCAAATTAAGCCTTTTTTTGCATGTTGTACAATAACTGAAACTTCCTTTAAACTATTTTAATGGCTCTTTGTGTTATATTTTTATCCATGACAGAACACACTTTTGTTTTTGAGATTCCTTTTTTTTTTTTGTCACTGTGGAGTTATGGGACTTTAATTGTCATATTTAAGGCATTTTTCTGCATGTTGTATAATAACTCAAAAATGCTTTGAACAATTTGAATGAAATTTTGTGTCATATTGGTATCCATGGCAGAGAGCTCCCTTTTATTTTTGAGATTCGTATGTTTTCTTGTAGTGTTATGACCTTTAATTGTCAAATTTTAGAATTTTTTTGCATGTTGTAACTCAAAAATATGAACTTTTTTATGAAACTTTTGTGTTATATTTGTCCTATAATAAAAAGGTTTGTGAATAAACATTGAGAAATTTGCTACTTTTGTTTTAAAAAATATGTTTCAGCTAAATGTCAAGTTGTTTAAGACATTAAAAAAGAAGTTTAAATATCTGACGGGCGTATCATGCGCTCCAGGCGCAGCTGTTTATTTATTTTTTATTTTTTGCAAATAGCATTCTATGTAAAATTGCATGATAATCACTTCTGTTAAATATCTTTATTTTTTTATATAATTTCAGCTAACTTGCATGGAGAAGATAATAAATCCCATTTTGTTATAGAAGATATATTCATAAGAAAATTTGTATATGGTACATTTCAAGGCAAAGCAAAAAATATCATCATTAAAAGGAGATACAATGTAATTTATGTTGCTGGACTTGTGAATCTTGTTAGTAATTCAAAGCTTTCATTTCTTGTTGCATATACTGAAGAAATATTGTCATATTTTTTGAAGTGCCCTGTCAAGCTTGAGATTCAAGCTATATTACTAACTAGAGAAGATTATTTTAAAAAGATATAAATAACATTAAATTATGCTGTCTTGAGAGTTTTAATTTCATCTGAATTGGACAAGGAATTACAAATCTTATCTGTCTGTTGTTTTGCAAAGTTTTGGCAACTCATCCCATTAATTTCCATAATGACCTGCCAAATTTGATGAAACTGATTGATATTTGTTTTTGAAAGGGTTATGTCCCATTGCATTCCAAAGGATGAGTGGGGGAAAATTATATTTTGCATATTGCCCTGTATAGATAATTTTTAAGATTTTCAGTGATTCACACCTTAAAATGCATGAGAACATGTTAACTTTTTAAGTAACAATGACCTTTGACATATTCATCTTAAACAATTGGTAAAGATTTTAAATGGCATTGCCATTGACTAACCCTGCTGGGTTGGTTTAATCCTGTTTTGTGCACCATAGAAATGTTTTTGAATCTTGTTACAAAGAAAACTCATATGTAGTTGCATGACATTATTATTTAAGATTGCCATTTGAAATTGGGCTTTTTAGCTCCCCTGACTAAAGGCTGGAGGGCTTATGATATAAGTGGTGCGTGTATTTGCATGCTCTTTTGTGAATTATTAACATCTACTGTAAACCTCTCCTCTAAATGTATGGGTCAGTGTAATTCAAATTTGATTGTGTTATTACCATGACTGTCAAACTAGATCATGGTGAGTAAGGGATGCAAATTTAATTTTTTTTTTTTTTTTTTTCTTTTTAGCTCATGTGAGCTATTGGTATCAATAGAGGCAGACCCTCCGTTGTCCGTCCGTCAACAATTGCTTCAAACGACTTCTTCTCGGAAACTTCTGGTCACATTTTGTTTAAACTTGGTCAAAAGCATTTATTGAACATTGCCTTTCAGATTTGTGTTTTGGGTTGCCATAGCTACCAATTGTGGGTCACAATGACCTACATAATTAAAAACCTAAAAAATCTTCTTCTCCAAAACCACTTCACTGAGATAAAATCTGATGTGATATTTGGCATCTCGGCATCTTATATACCAAGTTTGTGAATTTCAATAAATTTTTGTGAAAAATTAGGTTACGTGTTTTTCCGTTTATTTTTGTATATTGTAAAAAGAACTTTTTACAAAATTTACAATAATGAATAAATTTGAATGAACTCTTTTTCCAAACATCATTTTCTTATGTGGAGAAACATATGTTTAACAATTTTCATGAAATTCTATAAAATACAAGTCACTTTTTTCGGCCTTTTTCACTTTCAATTCTAGCAACCCAAGGGTCAACGGTTTAAATCCCAGTGGGGCCACTTTTTTTTTTTTTTTTTTTTTAAATTTTTTTTTTATTTTCTGAATTTTTGACTTACAATGGTGCATGGAAGAGATTTTATGAATTTTTACTTTTTAGTGTAATTATTTTTTTTTTGAAATACATGTGTTACCAAACTGAAGGGTCAGGGTTCAAATCCCAGTTGAGCCTTCTTTTTTTTCTGAATTTTCATGACTTACAATGGTGCATGGAAGAAATTTTATGAATTTTTACTTTTTAGGCTACATTGACCTAAATAGCTGAAAACCTAAAAAAATTTTCTTCTCCAATTGTGGGTCACAATGACTACATAGTTAAAAACCTAAAAAAATCTTCTTTTCCAAAACCACTTCACTGAGATCAAATCTGATGTGATATTTGGCATCTAAAGCATCTTATAAACCAAATTTGTGAATTCCAACAATTTTGTGAAAAATTGGGTTATGTGTTTTTGCGTTTATTTTTTCTACATTGTAAATAGTACGCTTTTTAACCAAAATTACAATATTAATAAATTTAGGTGAATTCTTTTTCCAAACATCATTTTCTTATGTGAAGAAACATATGATGTAAAATACAAGTCGCTTTTTTCGACCTTTTTCTTTTTCAATTCTAGCAACCCAAGGGTCGAGGGTTCAAATCCCAGTGAGGCCACTTTTTTTTTTTTTTTTTTACTTACAGCGGTGCATGGAAGAGATGTTAAGAGTTTTTACTTTTAGTGAAGTATTATTTTTGAAATACATGTGATACTGATATGTAGATTAAGCTAAAACCTTGAATTTTTTTTTTTTTTTTTTTTTTTTTTTTTTTTTTTTTTTTTGTTTTACAAAATCATTGTTATGTGACATTATTTAAATTAATTGAACAATTTTTTAAAAATAATTTGCAGTTGAATTTTACAATTTTTAAAAAATATTTTAATTAATGTGTCAGATCTGTAAAGTCTTGAATCCGAATCTGAAAATTGCTCATGTGAGCTTTTGTTATGGATAGGAACTCTGCCATCCATCCATACATCCATCAAAAGACTTTTTCTCAGACATTACTGGTCACATTTCATTCATATTAGTCAATAGCATCTTTAGACCATTGCCATTCTCATTTGTGTTTCTGGTCGCTTTGGCTACCAAAAGTAGGTCACAGTGTATAGGTAAAAACCAAAACAATAAAAAATAATGTTATCTGAAACCACTTCTATTGAGGCAACATGTTATGACTTAACCAGGTATTATCAAGACATACCAGTTATATTTAAACTCAGGTGAGAAAATTACGGCCATCTTGGGCCTCTTGTTTTTTCTTTTTTTGGAATTCCTTTTCAAAAGACAATGATGGGTGAAAAATGTTGATAAAATGTGAATGTAAAATTGGTAACATTTTTGGTGTTCACAGTTAAAATTTATATAATTATCTGTAACTTGCTACACAGTTAAAATTTATATAATTATCTGTAACTTGCTATACTAGTATTTTGATTATGCAAAGATAAGTACATGTAAATTGGGTCTTCAGATTTTATGTCTAATTAAAATTACCTTTGACCTTTGAAGTTTTTTGCTAAAAACCTGTTAATTAGAATTTTTTTTTGTTTATTTGAAAAATGTTTAGCATAGATAAATCCTCTAATAATAGAAACTTATCAGACAATATTTAGGAGTAAAACTCCTGAAATATCTTCTTTTTTTTCCCCCTGCTGTTATCTTTTATCTGTTAAAGTGTAAAATTATTTAAAACCTTAGCTTACAATGTGAACACTTCTGGCATCAAATATGTGCTTAAGGTTAAGTGTGAACCTAAACTGAATCTTATTGTATGACACAGCAGCATGACTTTAATTAACTCTAAACAATAGATAGTTTTTATGAATAAA
>JARBDR010000336.1:0-15963 GCA_029721355.1 Tegillarca granosa | reverse complement strand
GGCTGATAAATGGATATAGCCTTGTTTATATAATACCCCGTTTGTTACACATAAGCCTGGCTGATAAATGGATATAGCCTGGCTCTTGATAATACCTGTAGTTACACATATAGCCTGGCTGATAAAGGATATAGCTGGCTCTGATAATATCCTGTATGTTACACATATAGCCTGGCTGATAAATGGATATAGCTGGCTCTGATAATACCGTATGTTACACATATAGCCTGGCTGATAAATGGATATAGCCTGGCTCTTGATAATACCTGTATGTTACACATTAGCCTGGCTGATAAAGGATATAGCTTGGCCTGATAATATCCTGTATGTTACACATATAGCCTGACTGATAAATGGATATAGCTGGCTCATGATAATATCCCGTATGTTACACACAAAGCCTGGCTGATAAATGGATATAGGCCTTGTTTATGATAATACCCCGTTTGTTACACATATAGCCTGGCTGATAAATGGATATAGCCTGGCTCTTGATAATATCCTGTATGTTACACATATAGCCTGGCTGATAAAAGGATCTAGCTTGGCTCATGATAATATCCTGTATGTTACACATATAGCCTGACTGATAAATGGATATAGCCTGGCTCTTGATAATACCCGTATATTACACATATAGCCTGGCTGATAAATGGATATAGCCTGGCTCTTGATAATATCCTGTATGTTACACATATAGCCTGGCTGATAAAAGGATATAGCTTGGCCCATGATAATATCCTGTATGTTACACATATAGCCTGACTGATAAATGGATATAGCCTGGCTCATGATAATACCCCGTATGTTACCACACAAAGCCTGGCTGATAAATGGATATAGCCTTGTTTATGATAATACCCCGTTTTGTTACACATATAGCCTGGCTGATAAATGGATATAGCCTGGCTCTTGATAATATCCCGTATATACACTTATAGCCTGGCTGATAAAAGGATATAGCCTGGCTCATGATAATATCCCGTATATACACTTATAGCCTGGCTGATAAAGGATATAGCCTGGCTCATGATAATATTTTGTATGTTACACACAAAGCCTGGCTGATAAAAGGGTATAGCCTTGTTCATGATAATAACCCGTATGTTACACACATAGCCTCGCTGATAAATGGATATACATGTAGTATTGACACACCCTTACACTTTTATCAGTCACTTCTTCAACTTAAGCTAAAGGTGAGCGATATGCTGAGATAAGCTATATAAAATGGAGAACTCATTTTAAACATTTAAACAAAATATAACAACATTATAAATAAATAAACAAATAAATGAATGAACGAATAAATAAATAAATAAATAAATAAATAAATAAATAAATTAAAAAAATAATAATAATATATTTGATTAACATTTTATTAAAATGTGAGTAAGCCTTTTATGTCATATTTTTAATTTTTGATTTTTTCTGATTGAAATATTCAAAATTAAAAAACAAAATTCAGAAATTTTAAAATTTGACACTAAAGTTAAAATGCATGCACCAAGCATTTTGGAATTACAGTGTGTAATTGAAAGTTTGTTTTGTTTGTTTGTTTGTTTGTTTTTTTACCAGTTGCAACGGAACTAAACGCAACTAATCTTGAACGCTTATAAAATCTTGCCTGTTACTTCAGTCTGCTGCACAGGACCCACAGAAGGTCACATTGTTGTGGGAATGACCATTACCTACATAAAATAAAGTTCAGAGATTGAAAGTCCGGATAGCCAAGATGCCCCGAAACTTTAAACGCTGAAATCTCCCTATAATACTTCATTTATCATTGTTAAGTATGATATATTATCACAATACAATGTATCTAATTTTTAAATTATTGTTAAATCAATAGAATTTATTGTGGTGATAGTTGACCTGTGTTTATTTAGAAAGTAACATGGGTTAAAGGACAAAATTTGATATATTATGCGTATTGTATTCTATTGTGTTTTGACGGAGTTTAAAGCTAACTTTAAGATAAATTCACAAACTGTCCGAATGTATTGTGTTAAGTTATTTAATATTTAAGACTTGTCCATTATGAACGACAGCGAATACAAAGCCAAGGATGCGTTCGCTATGGACGATACTCAGGATCTAGTAGACCAGGACACTGACGATATCAAAACTAAGAAACGTCAACTTCTACTTAAACTAACAGTTATTTGTATTGTATGGGTATTTACTTTCACAGCTTATTCAGGACTTCAGAATCTTGAGAGCAGCTTAAATCCAGGGGTCGGTGTGTATTCTTTAGCAGCTCTCACAGGTGGTGGTCTCATATCGTGTCTTTTGGCTCCAGCTGTTATCAGCTTCATTGGCGCCAAGTGGGCGCTAGTATCGTCGTGGGTTTGTTTGGCCGTTTTTGTGGCAGCTAATTACTACCCCAAATCATATGTACTTATACCTAGTGCGGCTTTAGAAGGACTATCTACTGGCCTAATGTGGACCGCGCAAGGGTCCTATGTCACAACCATTGCAATGGAATATGCTCCTTTGGTCGGAGAAAACTTTGAATCCGTTCTCAGTAAATTCTTTGGAATATTTTGTATGGCGTTCCAAAGTACTCAGATTTGGGGGAATTTAATATCGTCTGCTATTCTAGGAACTGGTGTCACTGGTAACAGCACCAATGAGAATTTTACTGTACCGGCTTACTGTGGGGCGAAAGATTGTCCTTTTAATCAAGCACCAGGGAACTTCTCAGAAGCACAACAACCGGAGAACACGGCTGACCGGATCCTTATTTCATTGTATTTAGGATTTGTAGGAATTGGTTTATTAATTACTGTGATCTTTCTAAAACCTCTTAAATCCTCTACAAGTAACGAACCTGTTAGTCTGAAAAGACTTCTAGCAGCCACCCTTAGACTTTTGTGTACCAATTTGAATATGACATTACTTGTACCATTTAGTTTCTACACAGGTCTTGAGCAGGTTGTAATGTATGCAGAATTTACAAAGGTGGGTTCTATCTATAATCCTCTTACACACCATACGGGAACATAGTTCAGGGAGTTTTTTTGAAATCGTCAAGTTCATCTATCCGCCTGTCTATCTATTGGTCCTTATATCGTGTCCGCTCAATAACGTTTGGTTGCCTATAACAATTAGATGTGAAAGTCAAAAGTCAAAAACCACGAAGTCACATCTAAGATTTGACATTAAAATTCTGACTATTCCATAAATTCGATAAATACATGTATGGATAAATTTAGATCAAACTTGACATACATATACATAGGAATATATCACGATGTATCATGTACCTTTCTGTGGGATATGACAATGCAATGTTAAGGCCCGATGATAAGGATTTTTTTGTCTCAAAAGAGACTGCTCTAATTGGATTTAAATCTGTTTCCTATTTAAAGTTGTTTTATATATATATATATGTTATTATTAATTTTCATGAAATCTGTTTGTTTGGATCGCAATAGCCGATATCAAATGAGTTTAGTTTTTATAAACAGAAGAACAGTCCAGATCTCATCGTCCTATCGGGTTGTGCATTAACTTGGTCCTGTACAACCCATGTTGGCATACTATCCTTAACACCTTGAGGTTGTACATTTCACATGGTCTTATACATCCAAGTGTTAGCACGTCCAAAATAGACTTTATAATAGATGGTCGTCGGTTATTTTTAATGTTTTTCTTTAATTTAAAACATCTTATTGTGGTGTATTTTTTGCGGCTCTGGTTGTTGCGAGTATTCAGCTTCAACATCTACAGCTATAGTATCACTATATCAAACATCAATTTTTATCTTGTCATTGTGTTTTACCTATCAAATAAAATGTGAAATGGAACTAGTCGTTCCTCTTTGAATTTGACATTGGGTTGTCATATAAAATGTATTCGACAGAAACCAAGAACACAACCGAATTGATGATGACAAAATCATACACTGTAATTTATGCTTTTATCATTTTTAAAGCAATAAAATAGCTTCACTCTTAAAGGGATTTTTTTACATGTTAACCAAAATTGCATTTTAATGCGATCTTAACAAAATGTCCTTTATTACGAGTTTCTTGGAGATTGACTCGATATCGCGGCATCATTAATAAAACCAGAGTTGTTTTAGCATGCTGATAGTTAATTGCCGATGTCAATACTATTCAATTTTAAAACCGCATTGAGACAACACTAGTTGTTGGTGGGATGGTTATAGTTTTACAAAAGCGTTATAACCACGTCACTGGAACCAATTTTCAGTGCATGATAATGCGCTTTATATGAAATCGGATCAAATGATCACAGCTAAGGGGCTTGAAGCAAAAGAAAAGTTCAAGTTTTGTGCGCTTATTGAAACTCTATGCTATGAAAATTGTTTCAAACCCCCGTGTTCTAAGTGTGTTTCTTTTGTTTTAAATTTATTTTATCGAAGTATTTTACTAATGGCGGAGCGAGCTTTTTACCATCTTTCAAGTACATTTTTTCCAGCTTTTAACTTTTTTTTCATATTTCAGTCGTATGTTGCTTGTGAGCTTGGTATCCACTGGGTCGGGTATACATTGATATCATTTGGAGTGCTCAATACCGTCGGATCACCATTGAGTGGAGTTTTAGGGAAGTACATAGGAAGGCCAGCTTTATTCCTGATAGCCAGTCTACTAAACCTAGGGGTTTTAGCGTCGCTAAGGCTACTAACACTAACCAGGAATGAACTCATTATATTTTTTGCATTACCAGGAGTGTGGGGATTAGGAGATGCTATATGGCAAACACAAAGTGGAGGTATAGCAATATTATATAGACAAGCCACCAAACCTATAAAACTGATCTTTTAGACAGATGGTCATAACCATTAAATAAATAAGGTTTTAAAAATTGTTTAAGGTGCAGAACATCTAATAATTTATATTTAACTATAAATCAGTCAGCGTATCTTCTCCAAATGATTTAAAGTACCGGGTAGTGACCAGGAAACCTAAAAAACAACAACATTTTATAGGAACAACTCAACATTCCTGTCTTCACAGCATGTGTGTATGTGTGATTCCTTGAAGTTTTCTTAAAACCGCCTCTTCAGGGAATATGCCCCTCATATAATGATGACGTTTACGTTTTCAGATTCAATTGAACCTGTAACACTATCAGTATATAAGGCCAAAAATTTGAACCGAAATAATTTTATTACAGTTCATCCATCCCTCCTGTTAAGTGTAACAAAGAAAAGCACATTTCATTTGGTCTAATGAAGTGTCTTTTAAAGAAAATAACCTCGGTAGAAATATGGTCTTTTTTAAAAAATTTATATCAAATGTAAATAAAAATTTAAAAAAAAAAAAAAAAATATGTCTCCTTGCCTTTATAGACATGTTCTGTATTGAAATGGATGCCTTGCAAGTTGTGGTATTTGTTAAGCTTCATTGCATCATTGATAATAAGGTCTTTTAACTGTTAATTAAAATCGTTTTTTGTGCCATGATGTGTGTTAGTTACCCTGGATACCATATTGTTTCAGGATATGTTAATGTTCATAGATATGCAAGTGTTCCTGGATAGGTTTGCACAGCCAGATATAATAGTGTCCCTGCAGTTTGATGCCAGAAAACAAATTGTTATCATCTCTTGCATTAAAGCGTGATGTTTGATACTTTATCTGATGCCGTATCTCATCAAACTCAAGACAACTGGTCCAAAGCATTTGCTTACAAATGGCAGTGCATCTCAGTGCCCAGGTTTGAATCCCCTTGGGACAAATTGTAATGTATGAAAGGTTGTCAAATTGTATGATCAAAGATTTTCTTTTGCAATTCCACCACCGTCCCAGAACAGTCTTGATGCTAGTAAACATTCTTGACTGGTATGTAAAACACAATTATTTTTTCCTTATGAAGTAAATTTAAATTTTATGGTATTATTTGTTAATACAATAATGTATAATTTTTTTTTCTATTTCTCAGCTTTAGTTGGATCAACATTTGCAGATCAACAAGAGCCAGCATTTTCCAATTTGCGGATGTTCCAAGCCTTAGGGTTCACAGTTGGATATTTGTATAGTAACTTTTT
Organism: Tegillarca granosa; assembly: GCA_029721355.1. Classification (NCBI taxonomy): domain Eukaryota; kingdom Metazoa; phylum Mollusca; class Bivalvia; order Arcoida; family Arcidae; genus Tegillarca; species Tegillarca granosa. The sequence continues at coordinate 9,942 of JARBDR010000336.1, read as the reverse complement.
ATGTGAATCTATAAAGTTATATATAGTAGCAGGAGTATTGTTACTATCTATGTTACTGGTAGGTATTGTAGAAATCAGAATTAGAAGAAGTGATGTCACCAGTACACAAAAAGCATTAGTTATCTAAATGTTATTAAATATCAACATCAGAAACTTATTATACAGTATTCATGAACTTCTAATATAAACATATAAGTTTTAGTGTCATACTGTACAAATTTATTAATTTCAATTTTTTTGAAAACAAATACATGTAGCTAAAAACATAATTGAGAGATAGAAAGATGCAAGTGGAAATTCAAATGAAAAACAAAAATCCAGAGAGAGAGAGAGAGAGAGAGAGAGAGAGAGAGAGAGAGAGTCACCAGTGGACATTCAAATGTGAAGCAAAATCCCAGAGAGAGTGTATTATTTAGATAGTCCTAGAAGTCTAAAATAAAGTTTTTGAGAAGTGTGCAGTAACAGCTACAAGCATTCTATCAAACTTTACAGCAATGTCAAAAAAAAAAAGGTGAAATAAATTTTTTTTTTAAAAAAAAAATCTCTTAAAAACCAAACGGACCTCAAGTTTTTTTTAATGCATTTTGAATTTTGTTTAATCAGATGTAAAAATACTTAATAATTCATTACAAACTAATGTACATATGAATCAAAACTTTTATGAAATGTTGACATATGGAGGAAATTAATATACAATTCCTTTTTAAGTATAAAATCAGAACTTGTTAGATGATATCGTTTATACTTAAAATTTTACTTTTATATCCAATAAATATAAAAAATTTTCAATTCTTACCTAATAATGATAAATGTATGTATTTTTCAAAAATATAAAATACCATTTTTTTAATGATTTCCGATGATAAATTTTTACATACTTGTGCTTTGATGTAAAATACAGTTCAAAATTAAACAATAACGGCATTGTTTGTCATTAGCATGTTTTCACAAATATATGGGTGATATGTTGTTTGACCTATTAGTAACAAAAATTATAATTACAAACAGCTTGGTCAGTGATAGCTGACTATGGTAATATCAACTCAGTGTTATAGCCTGTGATAATCCATTATAGTTGTTTGTCAACAATCCATGATATTACAAAATATATGTACATATACAAATATTTTTTGTCTACTTCTTTTTAAATTTGTTTAATTGTTAATAAAGTTATTTGCTGGTGTATTTTATATTTTATTTTTTAATAATAATTATCTTCAACATAATTATAATCTTTGGGTCTAACACAAGATTATTTCACTGATATTGAAACATCACCACTAATAGGTGAAGTTGCAGAAATTCATACTCAGCTAGTACTTACATTATGAGCTTTCTTTATACTGTGACACTGGGTGTCAGTTTTTTAAATCTATCTAAATTGTCATGTAGATATGGTTCAGACAGGAATACAAATGTATTAGTGTTTGTTGGAAAACTAACATAAATTTGTGATTTTCAAGAAAAAGAATGACAGAATATGTTACAAAATCCTCCCTCCCAGATACCTAAATGAAATAAATTTGGTGAAATGGGGTTATATATCCACAAAGTAAAAACTATTTCACTTGATAGTTCATAGGAAAGTATGGTTATGATTTTTGAAGATTAAAGTTTTATTAGTTCTGATATTCAAAAAGAAAGAATAAGGATATTTTCTGCAGAGTACCTGTATACTGGTCAGTAAACTATAGCTGCAAGTTCAAATCTTAAAATTTAATTTTATACAAAATATCATAAACTACAAATTTTATAGTCTTAATAAATTATTGTTTCAAAATTACAGACAATACAAAAATCAATTTACCAGTAGTTTCCAATTATCCTGTGTACCAATAATAACATCTATTATAGTGCTATATACAACTAATGTTTTCAACAAGAAAAGGAAAAATAACTGCAATGTTACTATACAGCATTGCTTGTATGGAAACCTTCAGAAAAGGGATAAATAGTTATAATTTTGGAGTAAGGTTAATATCAATCGTTTCATCGTTTCATTATTATGAGATGAAAAAAACCTGGAAGATTCACTCTTACTAACTTAAAGATTGACTTATGGACTAAGATGAATACATAAGTACAAATGAATACTACCAATTACTTCCATTCAAAATGTTATAATTTTTGAAAATAAGACAATTCTTGATGTATTGAAAGTATCGAGTTAAAACCATTCTATACCTGCCCATGTGTATTCTACTTGTCTGAACATAGATCAAGTAGGTAATTTGACTTCCACCTGTGAAATTGTTTGCACAAATGTCGGGGCACTACATGGTACATGTGTAGTTAACACTTTTAGCTAAATCATCAGAAACTTTAAAACAGCTGCCGCTATACTTATTCAAAATCTCTGATAATCTTAATGTCATCACAGTTCAAATCTGGTCGTGCTGGGTAAATAACTCTCATATTGCCATCTAAATCTGTAACTTTCACTTGTTCAACAAGCAGTTTTTTCTGTTTAACCAAAGAAGGATCTGTTATGCTGTCACTAGGAGGCTCACTAGCACCAACCTCTGGATAATCAGTGACAGTTTCATCAGTAGCTCCTACACCCAATCTCAACATTCCCTGTAACAGTTCATCTAAGGCCTTCTTACAGACATCTAAGTTGGTAGAACTTGTCACTTCTATCAATATGTCTGTTGTTTCATTGGATATCTATAATATAAATCAATATATATAACATAAAACTGAAATAAGATAGTAGATCAGTCAAACATTTACAGATGAACTTTAAATAGAACATTATACTCACAAATAGCATTAAAAAAGAAGATGAAACACCAACTATGTTAAGTATTGTACTGGTATTTATGATCTTAAGATAAGATATACTACCAACACTTGCATCCAGTGGATTCATCTTAGGATATTTCCACCACCATCAATTAAACCTAAGACAGTGGAACTTTTTATTCTGCACACTCAGCAATAGCATTATTACCCTTTCAGTCATTGTTAGATCCAAGGATTCTTTCTTTGTTATCTTATCAAAGTTAAAGTTTACATCAAGAACATAATATAAGACTGAACTAAAACACTTATTATTATAACTGTTTTAACTACCTACAATTTTTACAGTACTTGGTTTAACCTACATGTACTTTTATATATTTGCAATCAACAATTTGACATGAAATGCATCATTTTTTTTATAATTGCCATCACTGTATTGATTTTTAAATGTTGTTTTGTTGCCCACTACAAATAAAACTAATCATGTAGAGACTGCATCAGCCACAAGCGATTCAAAATTAACATTTATGTAACATGTTTTAATAGCTATGTTTAACTGTTTATGCTTTGCTTTCCTTGCCAAATATATTCTAATTCAATCATTGTGTTTAAAGTGATAGTCTTAATGACACTATCATCTTTTTCTTGTTTTCTTTAACTTTAGCAAATTTTTGAAATAAAAAGGTACTACAAATAATTTTTTATGAAAACTAGAAAACCAATATATAAGAGCTAAAAGTCATTGTCAAAATGATGCTTTCATATTTTAAATATCTTGAAAACAGAAATATTCAATTATTAAAGTTATGCAAAATCTTAGCTGAAACCAGTGCCAGTAAATACAAAATACTTTGCTACTGCCATGTATTCGTTTCAAGTCTTAGACTCAGCCAAGGGGATACAATCAGCACAGCTCTTTATAGCTGAAATCAACTAAAACATTTTTTTCCATTGAAAATAGAACAATGTTCTGCCAATCAAACTGAAAGCAAGAGTTGTCGTAAAAGAGTGGCTTAATGCCACAGTAAATACAGTGTGGCTTAATGCCACTTTTATATTTGACACTGGCAATGATGTACATACTAAAGGTAATGCATAAGCATTTCTGTACTTTACATACACAGACTCAAATGTACCTTTGTTTTATCACTGTTAGTAATTGGTGGGAATGATATAACATCACCATCTCCATCAACCAGGCAGGGGTACAACTCTTTACCTTGTAACAACTCCAGATATCTAAAAACCAATTCAATAAAAAATCAATTATTTGTTAAAAGTATGTATACAACTGAACATGGTCTTTTAAAACAGGTGGTCTTGATAAAAAAGGTCATATCACTCAGCTTATTTTCATCATGGCAACCAGATAATTACAGGTGACAAAACTTGGGTGTTAATCCAGTGTATATGCAATAAAATATTGTGTATGAATGGATGTCAGTAGATACCAAATTTAACCCTCTGCATATTTATTGGTAGCAATTTAGTTGGTAGCTTCAAAGACTGGTGGTAATTAAAATTCTTGTTCAAAGACATAAGTTCATCACAGCCAAACAGGGCTTGTGCCCAAAACCTTTTCACCATGAACCTGTTATGTCTCCACAGTATTGATGGCAAGCAACATGTCTCCACCTAACTAATTACAATTATTAAATCTAATAAATTATTCAGTTATCTACATGTAGATTTTCCTAATATTAAACTGAAGTGCTTCAGTGGCTGAGTGGTCTAAAGTATGTGCTTACAGATCACAGTGCCTCTCACCACATAGATTTGATTTGCCCTTGCAAAGATCCTAGTGAGAGAAAGTTTGTCAAAGATCATTCATTGGTTTTCCCTGAGCATTCTGGTTTCCTCTGTCATCACAGAACTGACTGCCTTTATATTAAAGTGGAAGAATCCCGACTGGGGTATAAAACACACTATTATTCCGATTCAATCCAATATTCAATTGAGAGATTACACTTCATATGTATTTACTTGTGAATTCCAGATACTTTGTTTCTTTTCTGTTCTTTACGCATTTCTTCAGCTTCTTTGGTTAATGTAGCCACTAAACTTCTTCCAGTTGACTCTTTGTGTTTGAAAAGTGGTCTTATCTAAAACAAAAAGTTAGGGGAAAAAATGTTATCAATATAAAATAACAGATTTTAAAATTTAACAGATTTTAAATATTTATAAAGATATATACATACTTAGTGCAGCTTTCTGATTCTTCAACTCTAATGATTTGTTATAATCTCCTTTGTTTACACAGACTGGTCTTTTTCTTTAATTGCTGGATAAAAATCTATTGTAAAACGAATTTGTTTCCTAAAATGTGGTTATTATTTCTCTAAATTCATTGAGTCCTGATTACAAATAGAGGATCTTACACAAATGTACATGTAAAACTGAATTTCACTGCATATTTAACAAGTAGGAAAGCAAATCAAGATATTAACATAACAATTAACATATTTTGTTAATCAATGTGGATTTCTATTGATAACACCAAGTTTAATACATGTATTACAATTACAACTTGAAACTTGAAACATGATTGTTAATTAAAATCTGACATTACCTTTAACAGCTGTGGCAGCTTGGCATCATATGTAAGAGGCATTTTTATGCTCTTCATATCATGGGTAGCTATAGTTGCTGCTTGTCTCTTTTGACAAATTCCATCATGTAATTTGTCTATAAGTAGAAAAATTGGCATGTTTTTGATTCAAGAAATTTAAAACGAAAAAATACATTCAGAAGAGATAAAGTGTTATCAATCTTTTATTTATTTATTTATGCAATGAATTAAATACATTTAAAATTATAAAGTAAAACAGAAAAAAAAAAGAAAATGAAAAAGGAAACTTCAAAGTTTTAATCTTGTATGAATTAAAGTCTGAAAAATATTCAATTAGCTAAATGTGTTAACCTAACAACACTTTAATGGGGGTTGAAAACTGCAAAATGGACAAGCTATTTTTCTTATATATGATCAATGAAATGAGAAAAATATTTCTAATTTAAACAATGAAATATTCTTCAAAAATATCTGAGGTCAAAAGAATACAGGCTAATAGAATATTATATTGACCATAAAATTTCAACTCCATGTAACCCACTGGTCATGATTATAAGTCAAAAGACAAAATGAAAGTAGCTTTAATTATGTAAAACAGATCTGAAAAAAGGAAAACTGACTGTACCTGTAGGGTTATAAAGTGTTTGAAGATATTTAATGACTTTTTTAAATCAAGATCTCTAACAATACAACAAACAATATATGGCCTGGTGGAGGCTGCACCCGGTGTGACCTGAACAGACACTCCTTCTGTTTTATCAAAATGAACAATTCTAATAATGTCTTGTATGATTTCATCAATCTCCTTTTCCTCTTTCTTTGCAGCTTTCTTTTTCTTTTCTGTCTTCTTCTTACTTCCACTTTTCTCTCTCTCCTTCTTAAGCACATTTACTAAATAATCCACTACCGATTTTGTGGGACATTGTTCCACTAGCTTTCCAAATCTTCTATCCTTAAATTTATTACTTTTAAGGTTGAGTTCTTTGAGCTTTGGACATTCACAAAGTTCAGCTGGAACTTCTGTTAGTTTATTTGATGACAAATCCAGTGTGTTCAAATGTGGCAAATCGGATATGGCAGGCAGAAGATTGGAAATTTCATTATTTGATGCCAGAATCTGACTAAGATGCACCAATGTTTCTGAATATATTCCCTCAGGCAAACTCTCTAAAGAATTGTGGGAGAGATTTAAAATGTGAAGTGAAACCAGACTTTCTACAGATGGAAACTCTGAGAGCATGTTCATGCTCACATTCAAACATTGTAGGTCTGTCAGATTTGAGATGTCAGCCTCTAAATTGGTTATTTTGTTGTTTGACAGATCCAAATATTTTAGTTTTACCAATTTTGATAGTTCTTTTGGAACACCTGCGAGTTGGTTGTTGTGCAATACCAAGTTTGTTAGACTGACCAGGTTGCCCAACTCACTTGTCAAAGATGACAGACATGTTTTCGATACATCCAAATAGTTAATCCATGTCAAATTGTAAATTCCACTGTCTAGAACCATTTTTCTCAATTCTGTCACTGATGTAAGAGCCATGTAACGTCAATTCTTTCCGTTTTTCTGAAATTGCAACTTGCACTTCTGGCCACATGTCATTGTCGGCAGCCATGTTGATTATATTGTTCGGAAAATCTCGATCAAGTTTCTTTAGGGAAGATTTTATCCGAGGTATATCGAATATATTACCAAGATGCGTGAACCTTCATGGAAGTTCTGCAGGTTATCATGGAGTACTATCAGCTATATCACGACTCTACTCTTTGTATCAGTCATTGACCATCAGACATACAGTATATCCTGACTTCAATCTGACAAGTCATAAACAATATTACTATATATAAATGTTTTAGCACCGGAAAATTGAACTTGCGAATTCTGCGTTTGAGTAGACTCCGCCGGATAATTCGGTCATACGGAAACTAATTCGAACCTGTGACACCAATTATTCTACTATAAATTGCTTGATCGACTAAGAATACAAATCGATGCAATCAGTGCTGTAATGAGATGTTTGAAGAAAGTTAAGAGAGAGAGAGAGGAGAGAGAGAGAGAGAGAGGAGAGAGAGAGAGAGAGAGAGAGAGAGAGAGAGACTCAGGTTAAATGATCGTTATGTTTCTTTATTGCAGGTAAACATTTTTATTATTTCATTTATCATTTTGATTACTATTACTAATTTTTAGTGTATATTCTATCCATAAAAGGAATTTAAAACGGATTTCAAAAGTTTTGCATTTGAACTTTAAGCATCCTTATTCTGTGTCTTGTTGAATGATATCAAGTGAGGCTTTCCGATCACAGATACACTGTAAATAATCCAAGTTAAAGTTTGAGAAAAGTTAACAATCCAAGTTAAAGTTTGAGAAAAGTTAACAATCCAAGTTAAAGTTTGAGAAAAGTTAACAATCCAAGTTAAAGTTTGAGAAAAGTTAACAATCCAAGTTAAAGTTTGAGAAAAGTTAACAATCCAAGTTAAAGTTTGAGAAAGTTAACATAGTACTCCATACAAATAAAAATTCTAGATTAGCCTGACGTAGTTCATCGTTCTCGAGTCAGGTAAAATGGTTTTCATTTCAGCCTCGGCCCCTTAACTAAAAAACAAAACAAAACAAAACAAAACATTAAGGTTTCAAGTGTTTTACTACACATGTGTCATATTATTAATATATGAATATTTTTCTTTCACGAAATTAAAAAAAAATATGACATATGTCAGAGGAATAAGCGACGACCAATCAGATTTTTTCGACTCGTCCATTTTTTATGCGACTCCATGATTTTTCTATATTAAAGTTTCTTCAGCAATTTTGAAAAAAAAATGTTCCTAGACCTTGAAAATATCCCGTCTGAAAAACTTGTATGTTTATCATCTATGGATTTAAATTTAGTGTGTTAAATTGCAAGAAATAATTAGGATCGCTATGGATATCTAAATACAACTCTTAAAATTTTACAAGCGGTTGCATTGGCAAGGGTTACTCAATGATTACCGTTAACAGTGACACAAGCTGACAGTCGATAATACCGATCACCATTACTGATTACCAAAGTGTGACATACTGTTACATTACTGATGTATACACCATTGCTATTTAAAACTAGCGGAGAAACAACAAAATCATAATGTATATATACTTTAAGAGGAACCAGTTGCTCAAGGTTTGATCAGCTTAGTCAATAATTAATGAAAACCAAAACATTCAATAATAAAAAATTCAAATGTAATTTTATATCAACAATTTTAAAATCATTTGCTTCTGTCTGTTAAAAGAAATACATTACACAATACTTGAGATACAATCAGCAGGGACTTACTGTGTTCATGCATATGAGCTGATTATGCTTTACATCCAGCTGACTGAAAATTGTAGGAATAATTTTGCTTCAAAACTTAAAAACAGTGCTAAATACCGAGCAATCCATTCATCTACCTCGTCAATTAATCCATCACTCTATAGTGCGATTTCTACCATGAGAATAAATCTTTACTGACTGAGTGATCAGAGTATACTCTGAGACGGGGCTACCGGGTTAGTGTCTCTAGTAGCAACTTTAGCACAGAACTTGTCAGGTTAAAACCGGGTTACATTTCTGATTTCCAAGGGCTAGTCTTCAGTGCGGATTATTGTTTTGAAATAACGAATCAAGTATTTTGCAAATATATGTACAAATTATTATTTGGAGTAATGAAATCGAATACGTAATTTGAAATAACGAATAAAATATTTCTCATATGCTGGGTAGTTTGAAGAAGAAGAAGAAGAAGAAGAGAAGGAAAAGAAAGAAGACGAAGAAACAAGACCAAGCTAGGATTTCATATATTTAGAAAATAACTTATTCCGTTAACACCTGTCAGTAATTTAAAATAACGATATAAGTATTTCGTAAATACGGATAAGTAATTTGAAAAGATAATTTAGGATTAAGGATTTCGTCAGTTTTGTTGAATTTCGTTTGTTCCTTTTTTTTTTTTTGCTTCTATTGAGGTCATCTCATTTCGTTTTGTTTTATTTAATTTGTTGTTGCATTCTACAGGTACAGATCCTACCTCAGTTGCCGACGACTTGGGTTTGGATATCAATACGTTTATGCTCAAGTATTGTTTTTGATACATTGGTCATTTTTGCGTTTACGACCCAAATACGGCGTCAAAGTTTGTCTCCAGTCTAACGGTTCATCAGATCAGCTTTCGAGGAGTAAAAAGACCGAGAACTCTTGGTGGTTAGAATAGTTGTACGGGAAAAAAAAAAACAAGGATTTGTATTTGCCGATATATTATGCATCTTCAAACCCACATAAAATAGTACTTGTAATGTAAAAAGTTATGAAATTAGATTCCAAATTTGTAGCTGATTGTGTATTTCATATTTTTGTGTTTTGTGCATGATGTTGCAATATGTTGTAAATCATTGCATCTCCAGCTATTGCCAGGTAAACGCCATTCAACTATGACTTTCTTTTTCACAAAATATAAATATATAAATAAAATACCGTTAGAAATCATTTTCGTAGAAAAAAATCTATTCAGTACAGGGTTCATTAAAAAGAAACAGTGTTGAAAATGGTCCGTTACCAATAAAATGACAATTCAGAATGTTACAGCACTATTAAGATAAATGAGTA
>JARBDR010000335.1:0-202070 GCA_029721355.1 Tegillarca granosa | reverse complement strand
TGATGTTATTGCATATAAATATTCGGTTCTGACCAGTTAACCTGATTGTGTTTTCAACAATCAGGCCCTAAAAGGCAACAGATAAATTAAAAATATAAATGTTTAATTAATCATACTCAAAACAATGAAAAGAAATGACTAGATTTTTGTATATGTCATGAAATCCTCGCTACATTCTCCTGACATCGAAGTATCAAGTCCGTTATTGCCGCCATGCAGTTTTTGATGAACAGAGCTTGCGCGCGCAACCAAACTGCCTCCCGAGGCGGTTTGGTTGGTTTACCAAACCGGTTTTGGTTTCTGCAAAACAAACGACAAACCGTTTCGGTTTTAAACTAAGTTTGAAACCGGTTTGATAAAACAAATGGAAAGTTTAGTAAACCGAGTTGAAACTTAGGGCGAATTTCTTGGTGACAAACCGGTTTCGGTTTGGTTTTGACGGTTTGAAACTACTTTGAGAACCGGTTTTCTTGGTTTGCATTTTTCCATGAAATGAGTAGTTTTAAAATTCAACATGGCAGGCGTTATGCTCTTTGTGGACAATTTTCTTGAGTCGAATGATCTTCATTTGACAACAGATCTCTTAATTTCTAAAAGGAGGCGATATATTCATATTTTGTCCACTGTTGCAAAGAGAAATCGAAGGAAAAAGATAAGAATAACGAACTACATAGAGACCGTTATGCCACTTTACATGGTGGATGATTTTAGAGATCGTTTTCGAATGGATAGGGACACTTTTGACGTTATACTTGAACAAGTAACACCCAGGTTATTGATTGGGGATAGAAATTGCCCTGTTAAAATATCGGCAGAGAAACAACTTTTGATCTACATCAAGTACTTAGCCACACAAATGACTATACAAACTCTTTCTGATCTATTTGGTGTTTGTGAAGCTACCATTTTTAGACTGATAAGGAAGATTTCGGGTATTATTTGCAAAGATGTTATGCCAGATGTGATTAAATGGCCATCGGGTCAGAAAATCCCACGAGACTCTACGTGAATTTGAAAATCTTAAAGGTTTTCCTGGCGTAATAGGGGCAATTGATGGGAGCCTTATTCCCATAACAACACCTAACCAAAACTAATGAGCCAACAAAACCAGAGAGAGAGAGAGAGAGAGAGGAGAGAGAGAGAGAAACATTGAAATGCCTGTATCATCTGATAGTACTCTGTGTGTGTGTGTGTGTGTGTGTGTTCATTTGAAATCATTTAAAAAGAAATAGATTTTTCGAACTTGATATGAAAAATGAAACAATCCCAATCATGTTAAAAACATTATCCCAATGTGTGTGTGTGTGTGTGTGTGTGTGTGTGTGAGAGAGAGAGAGAGAGAGAGAGAGAGAGAGAGAGAGAGAGAGAGTTTTAGATCATTTTATTCCAGGTGCTTTGTATTGAGTACAAAGAACTATGTTTAACCAGTGTATTTCTACATTTGTTAAATATTTTCTTTAACTCATTAACTAGTCTGTATGAGTATTTTTCTGTGTATATACTTGTTCACTTTATAAAGAGCAGAGTCCGGGGAAGCAGAGACTTATATTAAATATATGTCTCTGGGGGAAGGGAACGGGCATATTTTGATCTCATGATTTTAGAAATATTGGGAAAATCTCTCTCTCTCTCTCTCTCTCTCTCTCTCTCTCTCTCTCTCTCTCTCTCCCCAAGCATGAAATTTTCACAAAACAGTTCTTTATAAACAATATCCACGGTTTTAATAATCATTAATAGCAACATTAAAAAAGCGGGATGATGGGAAAAGGGGATAAATAAAGAAGAAAGTAATTAGGACGAGTGGCTTTGCTGGGGCAAGTTGGTACCGAAAATTTATGTTTTAAAAAAAAAGGTGGGACGAGTTGTGTGGATCGAGTTCACCAGATTCCGCGAAAACACAATTTATATATTTCTGCTATGTATACATCACGATATGCGCCAAAGAATATAACCTAATTGCTTTGGTTTTTATGTCCAAATGCTAAAACACATTTATGCAAAATTATACCATTGATATGTTCGTTGCAGATCCATTCCCCTAAACATGTGTCATTCACTTGAAGCGACAAGTTTTTCTGCCCGCCATGATGGATTCGAAGGCAAACCATTCAAACCACCTCTGGGGGTAGTTTGTTCGGTTTGATAAACCGGATTGAAACTGTCTGCATAAAATAGAAAAACCAAAACCAGTTTAAAACTAGTTTGTTGTAAGAAATGAATGGTTTGTCAAACCACTTTGAAACCGAAACCGGTTTGTCGCCAAGAATTTCGCCCTAAAACCAGTTCGTGTGCATCAAATTCGACTTAAGTGTTTTGCGATAAATAAAAAAATGGTTGATCAATTTAATAGAAGGGACACCCCTTTTAGATTGGGCCAACCCATAGATAATGGTGTCCTCTTGAGGAAAGTGGTAGAAAGACCACTTAGTGTTGAAATACGTTGTATACATGATGATGGATAAATGTTTCAACAAACAGTCTCTTGGATTACATCAGACAAAATAGTCAAAATCAACATACATTAAACAGTATAAATTGTGTCCAGAAAATAAGTGGCGTGTTCTATATTACTTTCACTGACAGAAAGTGTAAAAGTGATTTCCTCGAACAATAGAAGACTTTTCGCCTAGAGAACAGCGTTTTCGGAGCGACCTCCTGTACACCCATTGACCTAGAAGTCAAACGAAATTTTGTAAATGTATCCGTTAATGGATTACAATATGAGATCCAAGATGAGATACGTGGAGCCAAAGTAGGTAAAGCGGAGGTAGAATCTATCACAAGGCCGACCTTTAAGGAATTCCCTGCTATACAAAATGGAGTACGAGCAGTCAGGGTGAAAAACATACTTAATAAATTGTACATTAAAGGTATACAAGTGTATACCAAATATACGGGTCAGCAATCTGGACATAATTGCTATCACTGCAAACGATCTGATGGTCATCTCGCGGCTGAATGTCCGTATAAGGAAGCTATGGAGAATCAAACCAACCATCAAACCTACCTTAAGCGTTTGTATAACGCAGATACAGAATTAGAGGACAATGAAAAACTTAACTTCCAAACAAACGACCCTGTAGGTATAATGGCATCAACCTTTAATGGAAACAGGGAGGTACATTTTGATTTGTCTAATGACAAGGAATTTCCTCAAGGAAATTCTTGGTTGATTTTATTTAATGTTATTCAACATGCTAGAAGGATATATCACATGAGACAATTGGTAAACAACTTATTGATATGGTTAGGGAGCTGGGATACCTCCAGGAATCGGAATCAGAGAATGAGCTTCCCGAACAATCTAAGCCTTCTTCTACTGATAACTTGAAAAGTGGATGAAGGCGATGATGTTTCACATTATTGGAAAAATGAAACTGAGGGTCACCCAACTGCTGATGTTAAGGCAGATGTGGTTTTCCTTCCAACTACATGTACTCAGAGCACCCCGGGCACTGTGTGGGCCAGGGATGTGAACAACAAAATCGGCTAAAACATGCTGATACATCTGATGAAGAATTTGAAGACTCGGTAACAGATTTAAAAGGGGAGCATACTTCCCACTCAGATGGAATGAAATCCTTTCAAAAGGTTAACAGGAAAAGGGCTAAAGCCAAAAGAAAGAAAGCTAAAAAGAACTTGTAATAAATACTTTATCATAATTACTTTTATAATCATTGAAACTTAAAATTAAATAAATGAATATCATGTATATAATAGCTATATATCTTACTAGAACTAACCTCACATTCTTTATTCTTCTCTGCATGTTTAATATCATATTTTTTCTCAAACATGAAAATTACATGTTTAAATGTTCAAAAGAGTATTAAAAATAAAATCAAACAACTCCATCACATTGTGCAAAGCACTGATATTTTATGCCTTCAGGAAATAGCTGAAATAACAGAAAATGTGGAATCCCATTTAAAAAAACAATAACATGTACATATATCTAAATCTAATGGAACTTCTAACACTGCAAGTACAGCTATATTTATTAACCAATCCTTTCAGTATAAATTGGTTAAAAATCACGATACCGATTCATTTTTTAAAAGAAGATTAAATCATATAACAATAGAATTTGACAGTACATTACTAGATGTAATAAATGTTAATGTCCATAGAGACTCTGTAGAATATTACAATAAATTATTTACTTACATGAACGACACCTTATCTGTTGATAAAAAAACTCATATAATTGGGAGACTCCAATTTAGTAACACAAAATACAGATGTAAAATCGGGCATAAATAACTATAGTAAAAATGCAATACAAAAATTTCAAGAAATAATAAAAGCTGTTGATTTGTTAGATGGTTTAGAGCCTTATATCCAATAAAACAAAAATGTTAACATTTAGATTTATTTTAACGTTGCAAATGTGGATTTGAAAATAATGGGAGTTTTTATCTCCCAGTAATGATTCTTTCACTTGTATATGGAGGCTGTTCAGAGAAGGTTATAGAAACTGGGTTGCACGGGGAATACCGCTAACATGCAAACAAAAAAAAAAAAAAAAAAAAAAAAAAAAAAAAAAAAAAAAAAAAACTTAAACTTTCTTACACCAGGATCTACTCGGAATGGGTTTAGAACCTACGGATTTATCTGTCAGCATACACTTTAGTCCACTTGTCAAGTAGGTTCTTTAACATTAAAAAACAAGAACACCACCTAACGGAGCGTTATACGCCCGTGTCATATCAAGTAGTAGTATTTGCCAAAAAAGTACAAGGTGAAACATGGAAATGCCTAAAACAAGAACGCATGTTTAGGCAAAACAATAACACAAATTTGTTATAACAATTGCACACAATACTAAGTATATGCCACATATGAGGCAGGATGTTTAGTGTTACACAGCACGTGATTTCATGCGGAGCATATCGTGGTAATTAATGTATGTTTTTGTGACATTTAAACAAGTTAGTATCACATGTGAGGTAAAAGAAATTTACTCTTATACATGTAGAACCAAATCTCTTCTTTCAATTGCCATCAGTTGCCAAAGCTATATAGATTTACTAAATACACGATTGAACCGAACCGAACCGAACCAAACCAAACCAAACCAGAAAAAAAAATGCAATAATGCAATGAGAAGATGCATCTCGGAGGCAAAACTGCTCACAATGATGTTGAGGAACGTAAAAAACATACTGTGACAATGATCTGGTTTCTGTATACGCCTATAAGGTTGCAAAGAAAACAGTAATCTTGTTGTAATATACCAAGTTTCATCAACAGTTCAAAATATCCTTCAAAATATTTTCATTTTACTCTATGCACATCTTCATATGATCCCAAAAACACGTGTCAAATTTCAAAACAATCAGTGTAAAACTCTGGGACAAGTTGCACCCACAAGAAAATTAAATACAAGATACCAGAAACTAAATACAAAGAACCATAACTTCAATTCTCCGAAAAAAAACTGTTCTATATGCTTAACATTTTTACTTGTTGTGAATCCATAACAAATTTGAAAGGAATAAATTGAAGAATAAAAAAGTTCTTGCATTTTGTACATAATGTCCTTATTTGACCTTTGAACTCAACCTGTGACCTTGACCTTTAATACCCGGACCTAAATTTTATACGCAACACACCGCCTTCCCATAATACATGTTTGGTATAAGTTTCATCTTGATATCCTAATCAAGTCAAGAGGTATGGAATTCGAACGGACAAGAAAAATGTTAACGTACGGACGGAAAGAGCGACAATGTCATATCATAATACGTCCCATTACAGGAGCGTAAAATAACATCGACTTTCCTGCATTGTTTGGCTGCTTTGTTGTCAAAAAATTTGTCATGTGCTACTTTTGAATTGTATTATTTTATAAAAATTCAAAAGAAGCACATGACATTGTCATTAATTTACAAAATGTAACTTGAGTTTGAAAGGACTTTTAAGTGCTTCCCTGGTATTTGTCGATAGGACAATAGCTATTGCTGTAAGAAATATTTTGAGATTCTGAATTCACGTTCAGAATCTCCTTACCATGAAGCTGAATCACTTTTCGCAAATGTCCCAATTAATACGGAGCCCGCGAAGAGATATTTGATAAAGTGATAAATATATTTATCATATTAACATTCGAACGTAATAGTTTTTGTTCGCACGCTATAGTTTTTCGTTCGTAGCTGGTAACAGTATTTCGTTCCAATGCAATACTTACGTGTGAACGAAAAAAATCGAGAGAGAGAGAGAGAGAGAGAGAGAGATTTCATTGAAAAAAAGACTTGTATCCTTTATTATTCATTATAAAAAATTAATTATAAAGCCTGATCATATGTGATTTTTAGACTAAAAACGTGGCATCCGAAGTCATCTAAATACTTAAATCCCAGTTATAAAATTAACAGATCTAAATGAAGAAATGTTTGAATCCACGAAATTGTGAGGCCACAAATTAATTCAAAACATTTAAACAGGAAACCGGACCTTACAGCGAGTTAATTTCCCAAAAGGGATCACGGGTTAACATCAGGAAATCTAGGTACCGTCTCCGCAAGTGTTTTTTCCATGTGATGTATGGGTTTTCTATTATTACCAAAATATGTCGCACATTACTTGTCTAGGGTTGCTGTCCATTTCTGTTTCAAACGCCTGTGTTCTTATTATAAATCGTTCACTATCCTGGATTCACATGTACACAAGAATATAGCATATTTTTCAAATAATTTTAAAGCAATAAAATTTGACATGTAGTTATTTTATTGAATGTCAGAATTGCGAATATTTCTTGTTTGTAAAAATTAAAAATTCTGCACACGACAGATTTGTCATTTTTGAATTTAATCATGAAATACATTCAAAAATGGTATATGATATATTAATGAAATCCTTTCTTAGGTTCCGAGTGAATTAATCTAAAGAAAATATATCCCATCAGCGACATTTATAACGGCGGATGGTATGAAACATTTTAAATTATAAATGTCGCTGATCCCATATTATACTAGGCCTAGTATATAACACCATTATATAACACCACTGAACTGTTTAGAAATTATGCTTATAGCCGATATAACTTCTAGCACTAGCGCGTTACAATGATTAGTTTGCTTTGAATGGCAGTAGGAGTTATATCGGCTATAAACGTCATTTCTAAACAGTTCAATGGTTATATTTACATTTTACAAATTTTCAAATTTATGTTAATTTTTAATTTTTCAGTTTTTGATTTAAAAAAAAAATACCTTGCCGATTTTAAGGAGTATAACTAGTCACTGGAACAGCCATAAGAAATAGTTGGTGGAAAATCAGAACAGAAAACTAAGGAGTCAAATTAATATTAGTAATTTTTTTCTCATCAAAATATTTCCAGTCAGTAAATATTAACTATTTTTTTAAAAAAAAAGTTTACGTAACAATATTACTTCGTTACCTAGCAGCCCGCGCACGGATCAACTCAGACGACTTAACAGTTCAAGTACCGTCTAGTTTTGAAAGTTAAACGTACAGGACGTGAATGTGGAAATTTGGCGTGTAAGTAAGTGTTACTTTGTTGATTTATACGAGTGTTTGGAAACTTGGCTATACTCTTTTCATTCTGACGATTACTATATTAATATTGGCATTGTGGAGCAAACTGTTGCTGACGGAGGAATGTCAGCAGTCAAGTTTGGCGTCGATATTTGGATGAGTAATGGCAGAAAAAGTTGCTCAATGACTTTTTTGACACGTAGATACTGTTCTGTTGTATGAGCGAAGTAAAGATTAATTTTTGTAGCTAGTGACATGAACATAATATGACGTGCCTCAAAACCTTCATCGTTCAAATGTTGTATTGATCGCGGTGGCCCTTAAACAGTGAGGGGTGTACATAGTGTCAGTATTACGGACTTGCATCCGAGTTGTTACATTATTTTGGGGAATTAACAATCAAAACAAACTTTTAAGAAACTTTTAACTTCTGCTTATTTTTATTTCCGGAAGTTGTCTTCTCCTTATATAATACAAAAACGAAAACGATATAACAACAAATCCGTTTCAAGATTTGTAAACTAGTTAAATTAATATGATATATATGATATACATAACATCAGATAAAAATGAACAAACAAGCGTTTTGCAAGTGTTTTGTGGTTTTTCTGGCATAAGCCTATGAAATACTATTTCATGGTCATTGGGATTAGTACGGGGATATTACACTAGTGTTTTGTTGGTTAAATAGGAAATGTCATGTGTAGGTGATAACCATGCACTCCCCACCCCCCTCCCCCTTGAAAAATTTTCTGCTGCGATTCATGGTTCAAAGTGACATATATTTACCGGAGTAGTTATGAAATTAAAAAGATTCTAGTTTTAACTGTTGTTTTGTAAATCCCACTTGGATTACCATTGCTGCATTATAAAATTATCCCTGACATGGGACGCAACTCGCGAACGTAGAGGTGCTCTCGGAGATTTTGTATTGCTGCATTGGTAAGTCCAAGTGGGATTTACAACGACAAGAAGAAGAACGTTGCATTTTTCTGTTTTATGTTTGGTGGAAAAATTCAGATAGTTATCGTTATGATTGTTTAGAAGAAAACGGAGATAGTACTGTAAAGAACAGACTTTAAAATGTTGAAACAGACGAAAAGTATGTGAAAACAGGGACTGGCTGATTTTTTACGATTTTTTCCAAGCGAGGGGTAGATATTTAAAATGGCGACTTTCGTCCCCTGTGACTGTGTTTTTATTATTTTTCGAATAAAATTTAACTTTGAACAGAAAGTTTAAAATTTGTTAAAAATGGATTTAAAGTTATCGATATATATGAACTTGTATCAACCTCGCATGTAATAAAAAAAACAAATAAATAATCTTTAAAACAAATATACAAAAACCCTGACATCAAGCCTGTGGACGGCTGCCATGTTTGTTTACCTTGGTAATGGAAGGTTCCTTAAGTCTGTTAGCTGATCGTTAGAAGTTATTGTCTGATAACTTCATAAAGTCTCAAACATAGTTTTTTAGAACAAAAGCAGTTTATAAATATGTAACATATCGATATTTAGACCAATATAAAACAATTTTTTTGTACATAAAAATATTTTTGTATCAGCCTTAATTCATGTAGACAAATGACATAAAGGTTGTTGTTGTTGTTATTATTATTATTATTTAATTATTGCAGGAACTGTAACTAATATATCTATATATACATCCCTATGTAACTCGACATTATTTTAAATGTATCTATGAATAAGTTGCAATAAAATCAATCCCCAAACTTATTCCCTAACCTAGATATAAAAATATTAACCCTGTCAATTTGCTTATAATCTTTAACGAATGATATTCTGCATTTTAATAAATTAGGTTTAAAAAGAAACAATGTTTTGGGTAATAATTAAAATCATACCTGCCAAGTCACATACATTTTGGGTGTGAATCATGCTCACATGCTAAACTTTCACAAACACATGCATAATCAAACTATCCAGAAAATAAAAACTGACAACATCTATTATTATAAGTTTGTTAACATTCTTGGAGACCAATATTAAATTCATAGATCCAGTGTTATATACTGATCCGGTAATATAATTTGGTTTCTTGTTACATGTTTTGTAGATTCACTGCTGTTGTTGATGTCTTAAATGCAGGTGAACAATTTTCAGCACACACACACACACACCCGTATTTTTTAGGAGGAGGGGCGGCCTTGGTCTTCGGGTTGTCACATACTTAACTTTGAAAACTCTTGACATCTATGTATGTAAAAGTATAAAATTCAGTGTATTAATTTTAAAAACTCGGAGGGGCAGGGGGATAGTTATAAGATATAAGATACTCATAAGTTTCACTATTTGAATCATGTATAAGGGAGATAACCCATGAGATACTAGATAATCCAAGTTCAGCAGTGTGTAACAGGAACATGTAAGGATGGGCGAAGTTGTTGAACTTTTTCTTTAAAAAAGTAAGGTAAATCAGTTTGCTAAGAATAAATT
Organism: Tegillarca granosa; assembly: GCA_029721355.1. Taxonomy (NCBI): domain Eukaryota; kingdom Metazoa; phylum Mollusca; class Bivalvia; order Arcoida; family Arcidae; genus Tegillarca; species Tegillarca granosa. Next base: position 192,111 of record JARBDR010000335.1, on the reverse strand, counting down.
TGTAATTTTTACGTTCAATTTTTTAAAATAAATTATTTTAAAAATTTATAAATGTTTTGTTTATGTATTTATTTTAGATCAGTGTTGGAATATTGACAAACCGAAAGTAAAAAAGTAAAAGATGGCAACTGCTGTAAATGATGGTGATGATCCTGATGATGAGGACCAACAAGAAATTATAACATGTCCTTTATGTTTTGAAATATATAAAAAACCTATGTATCTTCCATGTCTTCACACTTTTTGTGAAACATGTCTGAAGCAGTATATTACTTCCAGGTTTAAGACCTTGCCCTCCAAAACTGATATCAACAAACCAAAATCATTTCCGTGTCCCATTTGCAGACTTGATGTTCCAGTTTCAGACCTATGTCATTCAGCAGAGAATACTCTATCTAAACTACCATCCAATCATTTTATTGATACACTACTTGATATACACAGGCTAAAAACAAAAGAGAAACAATGTGACCCATGTTTAATATTTGAAAAACACAACCCAGCTGTTTCCTGGTGTACTGTTTGCAACGAGTTGTTATGTACTAATTGTGATATTTTTCATAGAGCCATGAAAGCAACACAAGGTCATAAGATATGTTCCATTGGAAAAATTAAATCAGAAACCAAAAGCATTACAACCCTGGAATTCTGTACACAACACGAGGATAAGAGAATTGAGCTGTATTGTATAGACCATAAACAGCCATGCTGTTCTATCTGTGTAACAGTAAACCACCATAAATGTGAACATGTTAAAACCCTGAACAATGCTGCCAAAGGGATCCCAGACAGTCAGGAAATTAGGGAATTCAGTGCATTCCTCAAAACAGTGATAGATTGGTTGCCTACTGTGTTGGAAGGAAGGAAATCAAATCAAAAGCTTCTAGAAAAGGAAAAACAGCAATACCAGGACAAAATAAGAAAAATGAGAGAGAACATCAACAAACATCTTGACCAACTAGAGGGCAGATTGAATCAAGAATTAGATGTAAAATACAAAGAGTCCTCAAAACTGATAGAAAAAGATATATCTGAAATAGAAAGCAATCTGAAAGTAATGCGTAATTACCAAAAAGTATTAGATACCGGCCAGAAAAATGTATCAGATATCCACAAGTTTCTAGAGGTGAATAAGATAAAACAGCAGCATTACGAATGCTCAGAACTACTGAAGAACCGTCTAAACAAAATGAAAAACCATGAAGTAGAAATACAATTTGAAAACAGCTGGATGAACTTGATTTCAAAATTGACAAAGATCGGGAGCGTGATCTGTACTTCATCATCACTTGATTTGAAATTAGATTGGACAGTACTAGGAGACACAGGGAAGAAAAATCCTCGAAAATGTACTGCTAGGAAGATATTTAACTTTAGTACAGGGAATGGTCTGACTGATGGGATATTTCTACCAAATGATAAGGTATTGTTAGCAGATTACGATGGACGTAAGGTTATCTTTTGTACGTTAGAAGGACAAGTACATAAAGAGCTGTCATTGTCTGGACGCCCCTGCGGTATTGCAGAGATAGATGATAGAGAAGCTGCAGTAGTGCTGAAAAATACACAGAACATACAGTATATTGATTTAGTAAACTGTAAACTCGGTAAACTGATCACGGTCAACTAAAAATTATACCGTGCCATCGGGTATAATGGTACAAATTGGAATGTAGGAGGTTATGGTGGTAACATTTACATTATTGATAGGACGGGAAACATCATTAAAACAGTGACATCAGGATGTAGTAGTACAAACTGCATTGCATGTACTACAGACAGGATATACATTACACCAGGTGATGAGCTGGTTTGTTTAGATATGAAAAGATCACAGAAGTTCAGTTATACAAATGATAACTTCAGAGGTGGACGAGGAATATCAGTTGACAAGGAAGGTAACATTTATTGTTGTGGTTACCGGTCAAACAATATACATCAACTTGCTCCTGATGGTCAGTTTATAAAACTGATAGTTACAGACATAGCACAGCCATTTAGTATAGCTTTTGACAAGACTGGAGAGAGGTTTTTAGTTACACATGGCAAAATTGAAGTTACTGTGTATGAATTACAACAATAACTTTGTAATATAACAAACCAAAAGGATAGAGTTTAAGTAGGCATGGAGATACACATGGCAATAACTCTGTGATGATAAATTAGAAAGGTATTTATGACATGAAGAGCCGAAGTCATATTTAGATTTGAGAGAAGTTAAAAATCAAAATTTAGGGTTAAACTTTGGAGAATTAAGGATAATGAATGATAAATGAAGAAATTGGTTAACAGAACTGTGAAAAAAGATGAAATAACATTTTCGTTAAATTTGAATACAGTAAAACCTCTCATACACCTTGTGACTTTCCATCACAAGTTCGCAGTTGTCTCAAAATTTGTTAAGTATCCCTCTATTTATCACCCTCAAACCTTTTTATGACACTAATATTTGACTTAAAAATTTTGGAAATCAATCAAGATTTTTTTTAATTCGCCAATGTCACAGAACATTATTAGTGTATGTCAAGGTTGAAGCAGACAATTATAGACGAGGCCCAAGTTTCACAATCATTTCTTGACTAAGATTTAACTAAAATCTGGAAAGTCTGTAATCTTTGTAATCCCAAATATTTCATAAGTTATTAAGATATAAAGAGATTAAAGCTGTCATTTTGAAATTTTGAAAATCACTTCAAACATATAACTTTTGTAATAAGTTTTTTAAATGTTTATGCATAGTTCAAAGATTGCTAAAATTTGCTAAAAAAAAAAATTGAAGAAAATCTTTGTTAATATCATTTGTGAAATTAAAGCAAGGCAAATAAGTTTATGTACAAGAAATGCATCCTCTTGGGTGCTTTAAAATATATTGGAGCTTAAACATGCAATTTTGAGTATTTTTAACTGAAAAACAGGCTTCTAAAAGTGCTCAGATACAGTCAGGAAAAAGCTTAATACTTCTATAAAAATGAAACTTGGACCAATGTAGAGCAACACTAAGGGGCTATGTCAGATTAATGTGTATGACGATGTTTCTACTATAGTCTCATAAACCTTAGTTTAGACATAAGTACTGCTTTTTATATATTATTTTTTTCAAATTTTAAACAAAAATGTAGAAAATTTGCTAAATTTCATAAAATTAAGAATTCAAATTAAGGTGATTAAAATATTCACCAAACAAGATAAAATGATGAAAGAAGAGTTGCAAATTTAGTATCGCGATTAACGTCAAATTTTACATTGTAAATTGTCTACAGATACAAATGCTGAACTTTTAAAACGAAAAAATGGGGTTTCCTTAAACCACGCTATCGTTAATATCCAGTAAAGTTTAGACATTAATTTAACATTTTTATAAAATCTGATACATCAAGTAACAAAAGTGAAATGACACAGAAATAAAGTGGTAGCCTATATAGAAATGTATTTAAAATTTTATATATAAACTGTAGACTGAATTAGTATATTATGAAGTTCCACTCTATGGGTGTATTTGGATGAGATATTCTCGGGACAGGAACATTGTTCTTGTGTCAGAATTTCATCGTAACAACAAGAACGTGCACCAAGAATGTTGTTCGTGGAACAAAATCTCTCTACCTATTTAGTAAGAGCATGAAGAACAAAGATGACAAGTGCAAGGGTGAAATTAACATGAAAACTTAAGCAATTTTGACCAAGTATTTGGATTATGTGTTTTATGAATGTTACAAAGCGCATGTTTTCATGCTTGAAATTACACTTTATTGAGGTCATTAATTAAAGTTTAATATGTTTCCAGAAAACCCTGGATCTTTTTTCTTGCTTTCTTACAATACATGAGACTGAAAGAGTATCACCTCAACACCATTTTTATTAAATGATAGGATTAGGCACTTTTGTATCCATTATGTTTACTATTTGAAATGTTCTCAGTGTTAATTGCGATTCACATGTGAACAACTTTCTAGTGACATTGGAGTTAGATACTCCTATTTCACCCAGACATGTTCATCAAAATATCCTGGACTTTTCAGCTTCTATACAAGTTGCAGCCTTCATTTATTGTAATCGTTCATTATGCAAAAATAAAGTTAGTTTATTCTTTTACATTTTTTCTTCTTTTTAAAATAAATTCTAAGAAAAAAATAGGAATAAGGGAAAATAAACCAAAATCTACTATGTAAATTTGCTGTGTGAGTGTTTAACAACCAAGTAAAGACCTTTTTGCACATGTTTGACAACAATCAGTTTTTAAATGGTGGAGTAAACTGCAGTGAAAAACCACCATCAATAGTTCTAGTGTACAAGATATGATAATGGAGCAAAAACATGGTTTACTTACTGTATACTTTTTGAAATAAATAATTATCTAGTGTTTTTGACATAGACTGTTAATATTGATAAAGCTAACAGATTTCAGAAGAGTTGAATGATAAATTTTCATAGCAAAATAACAAAATCTTCTTAATTGTCATAAAATGCAATTACATACATGTGTAATAAAGATTGAATAAGATCATGCAATTAAAAAAGGTACTGACTGACAAGTTAATCAGTATCTTATCTCCAGAAAATTTAGCATAAATTATTCAAATATCTCTTTGTTCTCAGTCTTTTTGCCTACACTGTTTTTTTTTAATGTAAACTACTTCTTCTCCAGAACCATGTTAATCCATGACAATGGTATTTTGCAGGGATTTTTTCAGGCCTTTGCCAAACCTGTTGACCTTATGACCTACCTAAATGAAGCTAACTGTATTTAGTGCTAAATCATGTAAACATCTTGTTATCCTGAACCAAACGTAGAGTGGAGTAATAGTGTTTCACCAATGTCATAGTGGTCAGTTCTAAGATAGTGGAGAAAATCGGAGTGCCAGAAGAAAACCACCAACCTTTGACAAGTGAAGTGAAAAACTTGACCACACTATGATCTGCCCCATCGGGATTAGAACACAGCCAGTGATAGGCAATGAGAACTTCTAGCAATAAAACAAATAACCACCCACATTCAAGGTCACAGTGACCTAAGGCAGTAAAACCTTTGAAAATCTGGTCATGAACCTAATATCTGAAATTTTCATACCTCATATAAAGCATAAGTGCAACCAAGTTTCCTAAGCAAAGATTTTTATAAATTAATAAGGGAGATTTTGAATCTAGATGGAGAGGCACTGTGATTTTTAACTGCCAAAGTAAGATTTTGAATCTAGGTGGTGAGACACTGGGAATACCATTTCATCATATGAATAATCCAGGCCTATAAGCTGGTACTTTTCCCGCTTTCAGAAACTTGGAGTAAATTAGTACATGTATACATTAATCCTTGAATGGGACAGTTTATCCTGTGATTAATCCCAAATATTTATGCTTGATGGATTGAGCAATTTAAAATTAAATGTCATCTTCCGAGATAGACTACCCTGTCAAGATTGGTTAGAACCCATGACCCTTGAACTCTGAACCCAAAATTTTAATCATCCAGCCGATATTTCAAATAAAGAGTACACAGGGAAAAACCTGTGTATACTCAATATTGAACAGATAGAATGCAAGATGACTGAAAGATTACACTTGATTAATTATTAATAGTTTAAAAGAGATCCAATACTGTCTCAAAAGAGTTACTCCTAACAGACATGATGTCATGGTGCAGATAAATCTGGAAGAAAACTCTCAGATCATACCTTTTCCAAATAAGACAGTAAACAAGAGGCCCATGGGCCTTAACGCTCACCTGAAGATATTGTCCAATGCAGTTTGCAAAGTGCAATAGACAATATATTAAGTACAAAAACTTTAAAAGTTTTCTCAAGTTAAGAACTCCAACAAAACTTAATCAGAAATATATCCACTCACATTTCATTTATAAGTAACTTATATAATATGCATGAAGTAACTGTAGTGCAATGAATAATTTCCAAATCATAAATCAATTTCAGTATACTCATGCAGCTATGTCCTTGACCTTTGAACATATATGACCTCAAAATATATATGATTGTCATATCAATACCTACAATATTCTAATATACATGCCTATACAAAAAGTTAATAATTTTCAAGATATTTAGCAATTTAAGTCTTTTTTGCAGCTGTGACCTTGAGCTTTCAACATATGATCTTCAACCATATATCAAAATGATTGTCATGTCAATAACTACAATATTCTAATATACATGCCTATACAAAAAGTTGATAGTTTTCAAGATTATTGGCAATTTTAGTCTTCTTTTGCAGCTGTGACCTTGACATTTCAACATATGACCTTCAACATATCAAAATGATCTTCATGTCAAAACCTACAATATTCTAATATACATGCCTATACAAAAAGTTGATAGTTTTCAAGATAATTAGCAATTTAAGTTTTTTTTTTGCAGCTGTGACCTTGACATTTCAACATATGACCTTCAACCATATATCAAAATGATCGTCATGTCAAAACCTACAATATTCTAATATACATGCCTATACAAAACATCAATAGTTTTCAAGAAATTTAGCAATTTAAGTTTTCTTTTGCAGCTGTGACCTTGACATTTCAACATATGACCTTGAACCATATATCAAAATGATCGTCATGTCAATACCTACAATATTCTAATATACATGCCTATACAAAACATTAATAGTTTTCAAGATAATTAGCAATTTAAGTCTTCTTTTGCAGCTGTGACCTTGACCTTTCAACATATGACCTTGAACCATATATCAAAATGATCGTCATGTCAATACCTACAATATTCTAATATACATGCCTATACAAACATTAATTGTTTTCAAGATTATTGCCAATTTTAGTCTTCTTTTGCAGCTGTGACCTTGACCTTTCAACATATGACCTTGAACCATATATCAAAATGATCGTCATGTCAATACCTACAATATTCTAATATACATGCCTATACAAAATGTTAACAGTTTTCAAGATAATTAGCAATTTAAGTCTTCTTTTGCAGCTGTGACCTTGACATTTCAACATATGACCTTGAACCATATATCAAAATGATCGTCATGTCAATACCTACAATATTCTAATATACATGCCTATACAAAACATTAATAGTTTTCAAGATAATTAGCAATTTAAATCTTCTTTTGCAGCTGTGACCTTGACCTTTCAACATATGACCTTGAACCATATATCAAAATGATGGTCATGTCAATACCTACAATATTCTATTATACATGCCTATACAAAACATTAATAGTTTTAAAGATATTTAGCAATTTAAGTCGTCTTTTGCAGCTGTGACCTTGACCTTTCAACATATGACCTTGAACCATATATCAAAATGATCGTCATGTCAATACCTACAATATTCTAATATACATGCCTATACAAAATGTTAATAGTTTTCAAGATAATTAGCAATTTAAGTCTTCTTTTGCAGCTGTGACCTTGACCTTTCAACATATGACCTTGAACCATATATCAAAATCATTGTCATGTCAATACCTACAATATTCTAATATACATGCCTATACAAAATGTTAATAGTTTTCAAGATATTTAGCAATTTAAGTCTTCTTTTGCAGCTGTGACCTTGACCTTTCAACATATGACCTTGATCCATATATCAAAATGATCATCATGTCAATACCTACAATATTCTAATATACATGCCTATACAAAAAGTTAATAGTTTTCAAGATATAGTGACAAATATATAATTTTTATCAAATTCCCCACTCAGTGCCTCACAATTTCCCCATTTTGAGTCCCATGGCTACCATTTGGGCAAATCTGAAAATAGATGACCTAAGGATGTTATAAATGAAATAACTAAGGTATATCTCTTGTAGATTCAGAGGAGAAGATTTTTAAAGTTTTTCACTATTTCCCCCCTTATGGGGCCCCAAGGGGACATAACTCCTTCATTTGTGGTAATCTGAAAGAGCTTCACCCTGGCATAATGGTTACCAAGTTTCATTAAATTTGGCCCAGTGGTTTTGGAGAAGATTAAAATGTAAAAGTTAACGCACGACGGACGACGGACGACGCACGACGGACGAAGATGGATAGCAATAGCTCATCTGAGCTTTCAGCTCAGGTGAGCTAAAAACATGATGACGGGGAAATTCAATCCGAATGCATATAGAGGACGTCAGAGTGGTGGTGGGATTGCGGGAATGTACGCTAAGAAACAGTATGTCATTCCCGTCAATTCTAATGCTAAAGAAGACAAACCCGAGATCAACATCGTGGGTCAATCTGTAACTCCCGTAGCTGCAGTAGAAGATCGAGCAGATTCCGAAATGAAAGATACCATGAAAAACAAGTTACCTCACGTCCCTATTAAAAAACGAAAGATTGCTATAAAAGGACAGCAACATAAGAAAAAGGTCATTCCTAAGAAAGACACCAAGAGAGCATCATGTCAGAAAAAGAGCTATAAGACCACAGACAGAAAACGAAAGAATCCCTTTTCGGAAGGTTTTAACATTTATAAGAGATTGAAACATTAGAGGATGGCTTATCTCAACGATAAAAACAGAGACATTGCACAACCGGCAGAACTGTCGATTTTCACTTTACAGTCTAACCTGTGTTAGCAGTCACCTGTCCATAAAGGTTACCTCCGTTTAGCTACAAAAAGTTAATAATTTTCAAGATATTTAGCAATTTAAGTCTTTTTTGCAGCTGTGACCTTGACCTTTCAACATATGATCTTGAACCATATATCAAAATGATTGTCATGTCAATAACTACAATATTCTAATATACATGCCTATACAAAAAGTTGATAGTTTTCAAGATTATTGGCAATTTTAGTCTTCTTTTGCAGCTGTGACCTTGACATTTCAACATATGACCTTCAACCATATATCAAAATGATCTTCATGTCAAAACCTACAATATTCTTATATACATGCCTATACAAAAAGTTGATAGTTTTCAAGATAATTAGCAATTTAATTTTTTTTTTGCAGCTGTGACCTTGACATTTCAACATATGACCTTCAACCATATATCAAAATGATCGTCATGTCAAAACCTATAATATTCTAATATACATGCCTATACAAAACATTAATAGTTTTCAAGAAATTTAGCAATTTAAGTTTTCTTTTGCAGCTGTGACCTTGACCTTTCAACATATGACCTTGAACCATATATCAAAATGATCGTCATGTCAATACCTACAATATTCTAATATACATGCCTATACAAAACATTAATAGTTTTCAAGATAATTAGCAATTTAAGTCTTCTTTTGCAGCTGTGACCTTGACCTTTCAGCATTTGACCTTGAACCATATATCAAAATGATCGTCATGTCAATACCTACAATATTCTAATATACATGCCTATACAAAACATTAATAGTTTTCAAGATTATTGGCAATTTTAAACTTCTTTTGCAGCTGTGACCTTGACCTTTCAACATATGACCTTGAACAATATATCAAAATGATCGTCATGTCAATACCTACAATATTCTAATATACATGCCTATACAAAATGTTAACAGTTTTCAAGATAATTAGCAATTTAAGTCTTCTTTTGCAGCTGTGACCTTGACATTTCAACATATGACCTTGAACCATATATCAAAATGATCGTCATGTCAATACCTACAATATTCTAATATACATGTCTATACAAAATGTTAATAGTTTTAAAGATATTTAGCAATTTAAGTCTTCTTTTACAGCTGTGACCTTGACCTTTCAACATATGACCTTGAACCATATATCAAAATGATCGTCATGTCAATACCTACAATATTTTAATATACATGTCTTTATAAAATGTTAATAGTTTTCAAGATAATTAGCAATTTAAGTCTTCTTTTGCAGCTGTGACCTTTACCTTTCAACATATGACCTTGAACCATATATCAAAATCATTGTCATGTCAATACCTACAATATTCTAATATACATGCCTATACAAAATGTTAATAGTTTTCAAGATATTTAGCAATTTAAGTCTTCTTTTGCAGCTGTGACCTTGACCTTTCAATATATGACCTTGATCCATATATCAAAATGATCATCATGTCAATACCTACAATATTCTAATATACATGCCTATACAAAAAGTTAATAGTTTTCAAGATATAGTGACAAATATATAATTTTTTATCAAATTCCCCACTCAGTGCCTCACAATTTCCCCATTTTGAGTCCCATGGCTACCATTTGGGCAAATCTGAAAATAGATGACCTAAGGATGTTATAAATGAAATAACTAAGGTATATCTCTTGTAGATTCAGAGGAGAAGATTTTTAAAGTTTTTCACTATTTCCCCCCTTATGGGGCCCCAAGGGGACATAACTCCTTCATTTGTGGAAATCTGAAAGAGCTTCACCCTGGCATAATGGTTACAAAGTTTCATTAAATTTGGCCCAGTGGTTTTGGAGAAGATTAAAATGTAAAAGTTTACGCACGACGGACGACGGACGACGGACGACGCACGACGGACGAAGATGGATAGCAATAGCTCATCTGAGCTTTCAGCTCAGGTGAGCTAAAAACATGATGACGGGGAAATTCAATCCGAATGCATATAGAGGACGTCAGAGTGGTGGTGGGATTGCGGGAATGTACGCTAAGAAACAGTATGTCATTCCCGTCAATTCTAATGCTAAAGAAGACAAACCCGAGATCAACATCGTGGGTCAATCTGTAACTCCCGTAGCTGCAGTAGAAGATCGAGCAGATTCCGAAATGAAAGATACCATGAAAAACAAGTTACCTCACGTCCCTATTAAAAAACGAAAGATTGCTATAAAAGGACAGCAACATAAGAAAAAGGTCATTCCTAAGAAAGACACCAAGAGAGCATCATGTCAGAAAAAGAGCTATAAGACCACAGACAGAAAACGAAAGAATCCCTTTTCGGAAGGTTTTAACATTTATAAGAGATTGAAACATTAGAGGATGGCTTATCTCAACGATAAAAACAGAGACATTGCACAACCGGCAGAACTGTCGATTTTCACTTTACAGTCTAACCTGTGTTAGCAGTCACCTGTCCATAAAGGTTACCTCCGTTTAGCTACAAAAAGTTAATAATTTTCAAGATATTTAGCAATTTAAGTCTTTTTTGCAGCTGTGACCTTGACCTTTTAACATATGATCTTGAACCATATATCAAAATGATTGTCATGTCAATAACTACAATATTCTAATATACATGCCTATACAAAAAGTTGATAGTTTTCAAGATTATTGGCAATTTTAGTCTTCTTTTGCAGCTGTGACCTTGACATTTCAACATATGACCTTCAACCATATATCAAAATGATCTTCATGTCAAAACCTACAATATTCTTATATACATGCCTATACAAAAAGTTGATAGTTTTCAAGATAATTAGCAATTTAATTTTTTTTTTGCAGCTGTGACCTTGACATTTCAACATATGACCTTCAACCATATATCAAAATGATCGTCATGTCAAAACCTATAATATTCTAATATACATGCCTATACAAAACATTAATAGTTTTCAAGAAATTTAGCAATTTAAGTTTTCTTTTGCAGCTGTGACCTTGACCTTTCAACATATGACCTTGAACCATATATCAAAATGATCGTCATGTCAATACCTACAATATTCTAATATACATGCCTATACAAAACATTAATAGTTTTCAAGATAATTAGCAATTTAAGTCTTCTTTTGCAGCTGTGACCTTGACCTTTCAGCATTTGACCTTGAACCATATATCAAAATGATCGTCATGTCAATACCTACAATATTCTAATATACATGCCTATACAAAACATTAATAGTTTTCAAGATTATTGGCAATTTTAAACTTCTTTTGCAGCTGTGACCTTGACCTTTCAACATATGACCTTGAACAATATATCAAAATGATCGTCATGTCAATACCTACAATATTCTAATATACATGCCTATACAAAATGTTAACAGTTTTCAAGATAATTAGCAATTTAAGTCTTCTTTTGCAGCTGTGACCTTGACATTTCAACATATGACCTTGAACCATATATCAAAATGATCGTCATGTCAATACCTACAATATTCTAATATACATGTCTATACAAAATGTTAATAGTTTTAAAGATATTTAGCAATTTAAGTCTTCTTTTACAGCTGTGACCTTGACCTTTCAACATATGACCTTGAACCATATATCAAAATGATCGTCATGTCAATACCTACAATATTTTAATATACATGTCTTTATAAAATGTTAATAGTTTTCAAGATAATTAGCAATTTAAGTCTTCTTTTGCAGCTGTGACCTTGACCTTTCAACATATGACCTTGAACCATATATCAAAATCATTGTCATGTCAATACCTACAATATTCTAATATACATGCCTATACAAAATGTTAATAGTTTTCAAGATATTTAGCAATTTAAGTCTTCTTTTGCAGCTGTGACCTTGACCTTTCAATATATGACCTTGATCCATATATCAAAATGATCATCATGTCAATACCTACAATATTCTAATATACATGCCTATACAAAAAGTTAATAGTTTTCAAGATATAGTGACAAATATATAATTTTTTATCAAATTCCCCACTCAGTGCCTCACAATTTCCCCATTTTGAGTCCCATGGCTATCATTTGGGCAAATCTGAAAATAGATGACCTAAGGATGTTATAAATGAAATAACTAAGGTATATCTCTTGTAGATTCAGAGGAGAAGATTTTTAAAGTTTTTCACTATTTCCCCCCTTATGGGGCCCCAAGGGGACATAACTCCTTCATTTGTGGAAATCTGAAAGAGCTTCACCCTGGCATAATGGTTACAAAGTTTCATTAAATTTGGCCCAGTGGTTTTGGAGAAGATTAAAATGTAAAAGTTTACGCACGACGGACGACGGACGACGGACGACGCACGACGGACGAAGATGGATAGCAATAGCTCATCTGAGCTTTCAGCTCAGGTGAGCTAAAAACATAATGACGGGGAAATTCAATCCGAATGCATATAGAGGACGTCAGAGTGGTGGTGGGATTGCGGGAATGTACGCTAAGAAACAGTATGTCATTCCCGTCAATTCTAATGCTAAAGAAGACAAACCCGAGATCAACATCGTGGGTCAATCTGTAACTCCCGTAGCTGCAGTAGAAGATCGAGCAGATTCCGAAATGAAAGATACCATGAAAAACAAGTTACCTCACGTCCCTATTAAAAAACGAAAGATTGCTATAAAAGGACAGCAACATAAGAAAAAGGTCATTCCTAAGAAAGACACCAAGAGAGCATCATGTCAGAAAAAGAGCTATAAGACCACAGACAGAAAACGAAAGAATCCCTTTTCGGAAGGTTTTAACATTTATAAGAGATTGAAACATTAGAGGATGGCTTATCTCAACGATAAAAACAGAGACATTGCACAACCGGCAGAACTGTCGATTTTCACTTTACAGTCTAACCTGTGTTAGCAGTCACCTGTCCATAAAGGTTACCTCCGTTTAGCTACAAAAAGTTAATAATTTTCAAGATATTTAGCAATTTAAGTCTTTTTTGCAGCTGTGACCTTGACCTTTCAACATATGATCTTGAACCATATATCAAAATGATTGTCATGTCAATAACTACAATATTCTAATATACATGCCTATACAAAAAGTTGATAGTTTTCAAGATTATTGGCAATTTTAGTCTTCTTTTGCAGCTGTGACCTTGACATTTCAACATATGACCTTCAACCATATATCAAAATGATCTTCATGTCAAAACCTACAATATTCTAATATACATGCCTATACAAAAAGTTGATAGTTTTCAAGATAATTAGCAATTTAATTTTTTTTTTTTGCAGCTGTGACCTTGACATTTCAACATATGACCTTCAACCATATATCAAAATGATCGTCATGTCAAAACCTACAATATTCTAATATACATGCCTATACAGAACATTAATAGTTTTCAAGAAATTTAGCAATTTAAGTTTTCTTTTGCAGCTGTGACCTTGACCTTTCAACATATGACCTTGAACCATATATCAAAATGATCGTCATGTCAATACCTACAATATTCTAATATACATGCCTATACAAAACATTAATAGTTTTCAAGATAATTAGCAATTTAAGTCTTCTTTTGCAGCTGTGACCTTGACCTTTCAGCATTTGACCTTGAACCATATATCAAAATGATCGTCATGTCAATACCTACAATATTCTAATATACATGCCTATACAAAACATTAATAGTTTTCAAGATTATTGGCAATTTTAGTCTTCTTTTGCAGCTGTGACCTTAACATTTCAACATATGACCTTCAACCATATATCAAAATGATCTTCATGTCAAAACCTACAATATTCTAATATACATGCCTATACAAAAAGTTGATAGTTTTCAAGATAATTAGCAATTTAATTTTTTTTTGCAGCTGTGACCTTGACATTTCAACATATGACCTTCAACCATATATCAAAATCATCGTCATGTCAATACCTACAATATTCTTATATACATGCCTATACAAAACATTATTGGTTTAAAGAAATTTAGCAATTTAAGTTTTCTTTTACAGCTGTTACCTTGACAATTCAACATATGACCTTGAACCATATATCAAAATGATCGTCATGTCAATACCTACAATATTCTAATATACATGCCTATACAAAACATTAATAGTTTTCAAGATAATTAGCAATTTAAATCTTCTTTTGCAGCTGTGACCTTGACCTTTCAACATATGACCTTGAACCATATATCAAAATGATCGTCATGTCAATACCTACAATATTCTAATATACATGCCTATACAAAACATAAAAGTTTTCAAGATATTTAGCAATTTATGTCTTCTTTTGCAGCTGTGACCTTGACCTTTCAACATATGACCTTGAACCATATATCAAAATCATTGTCATGTCAATACCTACAATATTCTAATATACATGCCTATACAAAATATAAAAGTTTTCAAGATATTTAGCAATTTAAGTCTTCTTTTGCAGCTGTGACCTTGACCTTTCAACATATGACCTTGAACCATATATCAAAATCATTGTCATGTCAATACCTACAATATTCTATTATACATGCCTATACAAAACATTAATAGTTTTCAAGATATTTAGCAATTTAAGTCTTCTTTTGCAGCTGTGACCTTGACCTTTCAACATATGACCTTGAACCATATATCAAAATGATCGTCATGTCAATACCTACAATATTCTAATATACATGCCTATACAAAAAGTTAATAGTTTTCAAGATATAGTGACAAATATATAATTTTTTATCAAATTCCCCACTCAGTGCCTCACAATTTCCCCATTTTGAGTCCCATGGCTATCATTTGGGCAAATCTGAAAATAGATGACCTAAGGATGTTATAAATGAAATAACTAAGGTATATCTCTTGTAGATTCAGAGGAGAAGATTTTTAAAGTTTTTCACTATTTCCCCCCTTATGGGGCCCCAAGGGGACATAACTCCTTCATTTGTGGAAATCTGAAAGAGCTTCACCCTGGCATAATGGTTACAAAGTTTCATTAAATTTGGCCCAGTGGTTTTGGAGAAGATTAAAATGTAAAAGTTTACGCACGACGGACGACGGACGACGGACGACGCACGACGGACGAAGATGGATAGCAATAGCTCATCTGAGCTTTCAGCTCAGGTGAGCTAAAAACATAATGACGGGGAAATTCAATCCGAATGCATATAGAGGACGTCAGAGTGGTGGTGGGATTGCGGGAATGTACGCTAAGAAACAGTATGTCATTCCCGTCAATTCTAATGCTAAAGAAGACAAACCCGAGATCAACATCGTGGGTCAATCTGTAACTCCCGTAGCTGCAGTAGAAGATCGAGCAGATTCCGAAATGAAAGATACCATGAAAAACAAGTTACCTCACGTCCCTATTAAAAAACGAAAGATTGCTATAAAAGGACAGCAACATAAGAAAAAGGTCATTCCTAAGAAAGACACCAAGAGAGCATCATGTCAGAAAAAGAGCTATAAGACCACAGACAGAAAACGAAAGAATCCCTTTTCGGAAGGTTTTAACATTTATAAGAGATTGAAACATTAGAGGATGGCTTATCTCAACGATAAAAACAGAGACATTGCACAACCGGCAGAACTGTCGATTTTCACTTTACAGTCTAACCTGTGTTAGCAGTCACCTGTCCATAAAGGTTACCTCCGTTTAGCTACAAAAAGTTAATAATTTTCAAGATATTTAGCAATTTAAGTCTTTTTTGCAGCTGTGACCTTGACCTTTCAACATATGATCTTGAACCATATATCAAAATGATTGTCATGTCAATAACTACAATATTCTAATATACATGCCTATACAAAAAGTTGATAGTTTTCAAGATTATTGGCAATTTTAGTCTTCTTTTGCAGCTGTGACCTTGACATTTCAACATATGACCTTCAACCATATATCAAAATGATCTTCATGTCAAAACCTACAATATTCTAATATACATGCCTATACAAAAAGTTGATAGTTTTCAAGATAATTAGCAATTTAATTTTTTTTTTTGCAGCTGTGACCTTGACATTTCAACATATGACCTTCAACCATATATCAAAATGATCGTCATGTCAAAACCTACAATATTCTAATATACATGCCTATACAGAACATTAATAGTTTTCAAGAAATTTAGCAATTTAAGTTTTCTTTTGCAGCTGTGACCTTGACCTTTCAACATATGACCTTGAACCATATATCAAAATGATCGTCATGTCAATACCTACAATATTCTAATATACATGCCTATACAAAACATTAATAGTTTTCAAGATAATTAGCAATTTAAGTCTTCTTTTGCAGCTGTGACCTTGACCTTTCAGCATTTGACCTTGAACCATATATCAAAATGATCGTCATGTCAATACCTACAATATTCTAATATACATGCCTATACAAAACATTAATAGTTTTCAAGATTATTGGCAATTTTAGTCTTCTTTTGCAGCTGTGACCTTAACATTTCAACATATGACCTTCAACCATATATCAAAATGATCTTCATGTCAAAACCTACAATATTCTAATATACATGCCTATACAAAAAGTTGATAGTTTTCAAGATAATTAGCAATTTAATTTTTTTTTGCAGCTGTGACCTTGACATTTCAACATATGACCTTCAACCATATATCAAAATCATCGTCATGTCAATACCTACAATATTCTTATATACATGCCTATACAAAACATTATTGGTTTAAAGAAATTTAGCAATTTAAGTTTTCTTTTACAGCTGTTACCTTGACAATTCAACATATGACCTTGAACCATATATCAAAATGATCGTCATGTCAATACCTACAATATTCTAATATACATGCCTATACAAAACATTAATAGTTTTCAAGATAATTAGCAATTTAAATCTTCTTTTGCAGCTGTGACCTTGACCTTTCAACATATGACCTTGAACCATATATCAAAATGATCGTCATGTCAATACCTACAATATTCTAATATACATGCCTATACAAAACATAAAAGTTTTCAAGATATTTAGCAATTTATGTCTTCTTTTGCAGCTGTGACCTTGACCTTTCAACATATGACCTTGAACCATATATCAAAATCATTGTCATGTCAATACCTACAATATTCTAATATACATGCCTATACAAAATATAAAAGTTTTCAAGATATTTAGCAATTTAAGTCTTCTTTTGCAGCTGTGACCTTGACCTTTCAACATATGACCTTGAACCATATATCAAAATCATTGTCATGTCAATACCTACAATATTCTATTATACATGCCTATACAAAACATTAATAGTTTTCAAGATATTTAGCAATTTAAGTCTTCTTTTGCAGCTGTGACCTTGACCTTTCAACATATGACCTTGAACCATATATCAAAATGATCGTCATGTCAATACCTACAATATTCTAATATACATGCCTATACAAAATGTTAATAGTTTTCAAGATAATTAGCAATTTAAGTCTTCTTTTGCAGCTGTGACCTTGACCTTTCAACATATGACCTTGAACCATATATCAAAATCATCGTCATGTCAATACCTACAATATTCTTATATACATGCCTATACAAAACATTAATAGTTTTAAAGATATTTAGCAATTTAAGTCTTCTTTTACAGCTGTGACCTTGACCTTTCAACATATGACCTTGAACCATATATCAAAATGATCTTCATGTCAATACCTACAATATTCTAATATACATGTCTATACAAAATGTTAATAGTTTTCAAGATAATTAGCAATTTAAGTCTTCTTTTGCAGCTGTGACCTTGACCTTTCAACATATGACCTTGAATCATATATCAAAATGATCGTCATGTCAATACCTACAATATTTTAATATACATGCCTATACAAAAGGTTAATAGTTTTCAAGATAATTAGCAATTTAAGTCTTCTTTTGCAGCTGTGACCTTGACCTTTCAACATATGACCTTGAACCATATATCAAAATGATCGTCATGTCAATACCTACAATATTCTAATATACATGCCTATACAAAATCTAAAAGTTTTCAAGATATTTAGCAATTTAAGTCTTCTTTTGCAGCTGTGACCTTGACCTTTCAACATATGACCTTGAAACATATATCAAAATCATTGTCATGTCAATACCTACAATATTCTAATATACATGCCTATACAAAAAGTTAATAGTTTTCAAGATATTTAGCAATTGAAGTCTTCTTTTGCAGCTGTGACCTTGACCTTTCAACATATGACCTTGAACCATATATCAAAATCATTGTCATGTCAATACCTACAATATTCTATTATACACGCCTATACAAAACATTAATAGTTTTTAAGATATTTAGCAATTTAAGTCTTCTTTTGCAGCTGTGACCTTGACCTTTCAACATATGACCTTGAACCATATATCAAAATGATCGTCATGTCAATACCTACAATATTCTAATATACATGCCTATACAAAATGTTAATAGTTTTCAAGATAATTAGCAATTTAAGTCTTCTTTTGCAGCTGTGACCTTGACCTTTCAACATATGACCTTGAACCATATATCAAAATCATCGTCATGTCAATACCTACAATATTCTTATATACATGCCTATACAAAACATTAATAGTTTTAAAGATATTTAGCAATTTAAGTCTTCTTTTACAGCTGTGACCTTGACCTTTCAACATATGACATTGAACCATATATCAAAATGATCTTCATGTCAATACCTACAATATTCTAATATACATGTCTATACAAAATGTTAATAGTTTTCAAGATAATTAGCAATTTAAGTCTTCTTTTGCAGCTGTGACCTTGACCTTTCAACATATGACCTTGAACCATATATCAAAATGATCGTCATGTCAATACCTACAATATTTTAATATACATGCCTATACAAAAGGTTAATAGTTTTCAAGATAATTAGCAATTTAAGTCTTCTTTTGCAGCTGTGACCTTGACCTTTCAACATATGACCTTGAACCATATATCAAAATGATCGTCATGTCAATACCTACAATATTCTAATATACATGCCTATACAAAATATAAAAGTTTTCAAGATATTTAGCAATTTAAGTCTTCTTTTGCAGCTGTGACCTTGACCTTTCAACATATGACCTTGAACCATATATCAAAATCATTGTCATGTCAATACCTACAATATTCTAATATACATGCCTATACAAAAAGTTAATAGTTTTCAAGATATTTAGCAATTGAAGTCTTCTTTTGCAGCTGTGACCTTGACCTTTCAACATATGACCTTGAACCATATATCAAAATGATCATCATGTCAATACCTACAATATTGTAATATTCATGCCTATACAAAATGTTAATAGTTTTCAAGATATTTAGCAATTTAAGTCTTCTTTTGCAGCAGTGACCTTGACCTTTCAACATATGACCTTGATCCATATATCAAAATGATCATCATGTCAATACCTACAATATTCTAATATTCATGCCTATACAAAATGTTAATAGTTTTCAAGATATTTAGCAATTTAAGTCTTCTTTTGCAGCTGTGACCTTGACCTTTCAACATATGACCTTGATCCATATATCAAAATGATCATCATGTCAATACCTACAATATTCTAATATACATGCCTATACAAAAAGTTAATAGTTTTCAAGATATTTAGCAATTTAAGTCTTCTTTTGCAGCTGTGACCTTGACCTTTCAACATATGACCTTGATCCATATATCAAAATGATCATCATGTCAATACCTACAATATTCTAATATTCATGCCTATACAAAATGTTAATAGTTTTCAAGATATTTAGCAATTTAAGTCTTCTTTTGCAGCTGTGACCTTGACCTTTCAACATATGACCTTGATCCATATATCAAAATGATCATCATGTCAATACCTACAATATTCTAATATACATGCCTATACAAAAAGTTAATAGTTTTCAAGATATAGTGACAAATATATAATTTTTATCAAATTCCCCACTCAGTGCCTCACAATTTCCCCATTTTGAGTCCCATGGCTACCATTTGGGCAAATCTGAAAATAGATGACCTAAGGATGTTATAAATGAAATAACTAAGGTATATCTCTTGTAGATTCAGAGGAGAAGATTTTTAAAGTTTTTCACTATTTCCCCCCTTATGGGGCCCCAAGGGGACATAACTCCTTCATTTGTGCAAATCTGAAAGAGCTTCACCCAGGCATAATGGTTACCAAGTTTCATTAAATTTGGCCCAGTGGTTTTGGAGGAGAAGATTAAAATGTAAAAAGTTTACGCACGACGGACGACGGACGACGGACGAAGATTGATAGCAATAGCTCATCTGAGCTTTCAGCTCAGGTGAGCTAAAAACATGATGACGGGGAAATTCAATCCGAATGCATATAGAGGACGTCAGAGTGGTGGTGGGATTGCGGGAATGTACGCTAAGAAACAGTATGTCATTCCCGTCAATTCTAATGCTAAAGAAGACAAACCCGAGATCAACATCGTGGGTCAATCTGTAACTCCCGTAGCTGCAGTAGAAGATCGAGCAGATTCCGAAATGAAAGATACCATCAAAAACAAGTTACCTCACGTCCCTATTAAAAAACGAAAGATTGCTATAAAAGGACAGCAACATAAGAAAAAGGTCATTCCTAAGAAAGACACCAAGAGAGCATCATGTCAGAAAAAGAGCTAAAAGACCACAGACAGAAAACGAAAGAATCCCTTTTCGGAAGGTTTTAACATTTATAAGAGATTGAAACATTAGAGGATGGCTTATCTCAACGATAAAAACAGAGACATTGCACAACCGGCAGAACTGTCGATTTTCACTTTACAGTCTAACCTGTGTTAGCGGTCACCTGTCCATAACGGTTACCTCCGTTTAGCGGCCAGTTTTCGCCGGCCCCGTGTCATTTTATTATATAAAACACCTTTCCATAGCGGTCACCTGTCTAATGTGGTAAGCGGCCACCACAGGACGGAATGTCACCTATAAGCCACCTATAAGCCATGCTTAAAGGAGCTTATAGATTGGCTTATAGGAGCTTATAGGTTGATTATAGGGAGCTTATAGCACGTCTGTCTATAAGCCTCCTATAAGCCACCTATAAGCATGGCTTATCGGCATTCAAAATATAAGCCATCTATAAGTCATGCTTATAGATGTCTTATAGGTGGATATATATTTTTTTTTAAAAATGGTGCAATTTTAAAATGGACTTAATAGACAGGTGGACTTTAAAAAGAGGGTAATCTTTTTGACCGAGAAAAATTATATTGTTACAACGAAAAGTATATGTAGTTCCTATTAAATACATATCTGATATATATTTATAAATTATTTTCAGTACATTTTCATCTTTATGCACTTAGTAAATTTCTTAATGACTTTCTAGTCATACGCTATCTATACGCCATCTTTAAGTAATAACACAAAGTTTTAGAAAAGGTTGTTTTGGTATAAACTTTGTAATTTACACGTTTCATAGTGTTTCTAGAAAAAATAATTCATTTTTATACGTAAATGGAAATTCGTCTTTTTGCTAACTTTAAGTAATCGGTATGAGCCTTTGATCTACCAACTATGAAGTGTACCCCGTCTTATGACAATACATTTTATTAAATGCCACTTCCACATGTGTTTATTTTTAAAAATTGTCTTTTATTTCAGACATCTATATAGCTAAATACTGATCATTCCGGACATCCGAACATTTCAAGTAAAGGAGTTGTTAGCCTCTTTAGATACTGTAAATACAAACTGCTTAATAGCAAAGTAAAAAGTACGAATGCACTATCATTTATTGAATGTAGTGTGCTTTTTCGTTTTAATTAAAATTGTAGTCATAATTAATTAAAGTTTGATTATTTGACTGAAATGAATGAAAACATTATTCATATAACAAAAGACATGTCTGTCAGTGTACAATTTTTTGAACTTTTTCCAGTATTAATAGCACTAGAAATGTGAGGGAATTTAAGTTTATTTAAAAATTTCAATGATTTAATAACAATATTGTTTAATAAGAACATCTAGATTAAAATCAATTTAAATTTAAGCAGAAGTAATTTTATTCTGTCAGCAAGTCGGGTCGGTTCTAGGATTAATCGTTTCAAGTCAGTCTGGTGTTAATTTGATATTTCTATATTGTACAACAGTTCTTCCCACATATTTTGTCAACATCCCAAAATAAAAATTACATATTACATTGACAAGTTTATCACTGTATTGATACCTGTCAATCAATTTAGCAAATTGCATAGCAAGATCCTAATGATTACAGGTGATGGAATGTGTCTAATAAACAGGATGTTCACCGACTTAGATTATTGATAATCTTTTAATTCCTCGCATGTTAGATTATTTTGTAAATTCAGTGTACAGAAAATGTAAAATGGATGAAATGTTATAATTTTATTTCAAATAATAAACTGAATGACACGAGAATTACAATACAATAAGTACTATTAAATGTAAAAAATTATTATTATTATTATTTTATTATTAGTATAATAATAATAATGATAATGATAATAACAATAATAATAATAATAATAATAATAATAATAATAATAATAATAATAATAATAATATCATTATTATTAATGCCATGTGAGATATTTTCGAATGTTGTGAAGATCATAAAAAGTAAGGAAATGTTCATATTATTAGTTACACAAATATTTTAAATTCGATTGCCATTTTATTTATCTATTTATTTATTTATTTATTTATTTATTTATTTTTTACTTAATTATTTATTCAATTATTTATTTTTTTTATTTATTTATCTATTAAACAAATAAAAGTATTATTTATCTATTTACATTTTATTTATTTATTTATTTATTTATTTATTCATCCATTAAACCAATACAATTATTATTTTTAATTAATTAATTAATTAACACTAACTTTGTTAGTAGTCCATTAAGTAAAAACATTTTACCTCCTTTTAGTTCACTGGTCATATCTGAAATCAGACACTAGATCAAAGATGAGGTATAACATATTGAAAATTGCTGATATAATTGTTAAGGTATCATATATCTGATTTTAGATTTGTATTTATTTTATGTAAAATTGACATTATCTCCAAATATATTTTAATATTTAATATTTTTTGGCAATTGCCCGTATTTATAAGGTCACAATATTCTTAAGTTCCACAATAAAGCATACTCTCTCTCTCTCTCTCTCTCTCTCTCACACACACACACACACACACACACACACACACACATTCTGAATTGAACTGATTGAACTGATTTACAATTATTTATTAAAAAATCGTCGCTTGCTCTTTCTTCAGTTGTAAACAAGTATTTTCCTCAGTATCATATGTATGAAGATGCCATTAACATCCGATAAGCAACAAACTTGATGATTACTGTTAACAAATAAATGCCCAGTACAACCTAGTTGTGGTAAAGATTAGACACATATTCTTGATGTGGTTAAAAAATAGACTTAAACTACAATGTGTATAGTAGTATTTTGATAAATTTATAAAAAAGGTAATTGAAAATAATTTTCCATGTGAAGAAATGTTAAAATCAATTAAATTACATTTTATTATTTTCTTTACCCTTTTTGTATGTTTAATGTTTGAATCATAGTTTCACTTATTATTCATGAAAGAGAGAGAGAGAGAGAGAGAGAGAGAGAGATGAGTTAAGATGAACAGTTTTGATTGGTGGATTGAAATAGAGGCTAATTTATGGACCAATCACATCCTTTGGATTTGTTCAAAATCAGTATCATCAACAAGAAGAAAGTAACATCTTCAGGACAAACAGATTTGCAAAATGTTGTAAGTTTCTTTTTTTATATTATGGATTATACTATTTTAAGAAAATAAGCATCTTTTACAGTACATATTATATCATTAATCAATAATATTTTCACATTTTACAGTCTGTATAATTTTTTATACATCTTAATAAAATTGTATCATCTAGAAAAAATTGGTAGCCATCTTGGATTTTGATATAATTTTTATGCTGACGTCTTTGTCTTTGAAATATGGCTCTTACTTTAAGAAATTTGTCTTTGTTATTGTGAAAAGCTACACATACATTAAAGATTAAATCAGATTTGTGTCACATTTTGTTCATCTTAAAATTCTCTTTATACAATATTCTATGGTTTCACAGGGGTCCCTAGAATTTCAGGTTTTTATGTGAGCTTTTAAAAATTAATAAATTGATAAATAAATAAATAGAACTAAATAAATAAATAAATAATATTAAATAAAAGGCTAATGCCTTTTATTTAATAATTAATTAATTATCGCTTGCTGTGTAGGATACAATTCATTCATCTATCTATCTATCTATCTATCTATCTATCAAGAACATGTTCTAAGTTTTTTTATTTTACGTCACACTAACATGGTAATAAGGGTTATTATAGAAAAAATGAAATTGTAGAGAAATAAATAATGATATAATTATGATGAAAGAAACCACAATGATAATGAGTAAGAAAACAAAATTCCAACTAAAATCAGAAAAAAAAGATTTTAATAATAATAATAATATTATTATTATTATTATTATTTATAATGATAATAATAATAAAACATGGGATATTCGCGGAGCTCGACCTGGTTTTCTTGAGAATTACATGGTGTAAAATCAGTGTTTTGTTAAAGAGGTATACATGTATATGATTTTACCAGAGGCGGGGTATTTCTCTCATAGGGATGGAGTTGACTAGTTTTAATTTTTTTGTAAATTATTGTATCTTACATGGGAAGTCAGCAACACTAAACTCCAGCAGACAGAAAATATTTTGAGGGATGTTGTCCAAATTTGCCGTGTCACTTCTTTAATAAAAGCATGACAGATACAAAAACGAATTTTAGTTATTTCGGCACCAAGTCAATTTGACACCTAGTCATTTCGGCACCTGACAAGTTATTTCGGTCCTGAGTCAATTCGGCACCGGCAATAGGTCATTACGGCAACTCGTCCGAAAAATTGGCTAAGACCACAGGGACTCGTAATTAACAACAACCACAAAAAAGTAAAATAAAATAAAACTACTATCTAGGTAGCACAAAAAGAGGCAAGAAGATGCACTCGGTCGTATCTTTATTTCACAAACTTAATTTTCCCTTTATTACCATTTCAAACTCATTTTTCTCAACGCAAAACTTATTTTCCTTCCGTTTTGTGACCAAAATATTTCCGAGCTACTGATTTATTCGCTGAGGTCTTATATGAACAGAAAGTATCAACAGAAAGTATTAAAAGTAGCACTGGTCTTAGTCGGAATTGCCTCTCGGAATCTAATTCACACACACACACACACACACACACACACACACACACACACACACAACACACACACACACACACACACTCTCTCTCTCTCTCTCTCTCTCTCATAACACAAGGTGTTCAACCATTCTAATTTTTGACCCACCTTGGTTCAGTCGTTTTTTTTTTCTATTTATTAGTGGGCAATGAAAATCATAAACAAATATCTCTCACACCTTCATGCATTGCTCCACAAAATGGTTCATATCGGAACTGCCGCCGCTGTCTCAACTATATAACACATGTTAACTGGAGACAGTTATAAAACCTTTATCTCCGACGTTAACAACAACACATGTCGGGAAAATCAAATACATCAAACACAATCCACTCAATAACTCAATATATGCTTCTGTTAGGTTTTAATCCACTAAATGCAAACTTTAGTCTTAGTTTATATTCATTTTTCATTGTTTTTAGACTAAAAAGAACTGGTGATTTATAAAGGACAAAAAAGAAGTGAAGCTGACTAGGTGAAAGAGAAAGTAGAAGATGATTAAGAAATGTAGACATTGTGTCATCGGAGTAAAATTTGCAGAAAAAGAAGAATGGAAAGCAATTTAGAATGAAAAGTTAACAACTTCAGAAATAACTGTGCAAATATTATGTTATAGTCATAACCAAGGATTCAACACAAGAGAATTCCAGATTCCAGTAGTATCTTATTACATAATTTGAATGACTGTTTGATAGTAACAACTGAAATATTAATTTGAGTGCCTAGGATACAAATCTAGAAATTTAGAACAAAGTCAATTTTACCTTAAATATTGTATATTCAGCAAAGTTTAGCCGTACACCTGAGATTTATGCCAAAGTGTAATTTCTTTGTTTTTTTTTTTTTAAATTTTAACTTCAGACTGAGTTTGTTAACAAATATTTTAAGTAAATAAAGTTTCATTACCTTTGTATATTAAAAGCTTGTCTTTGAAAATATTTGAGCTTACCGAATATGTTCAAATTTATCGAATCGTAAAATTATATATATCAGTATTTTTATTAATTGAAGGTGGTGTGAAAATCCCATGATGGTACAAAAGAAAACCCTTAATGATAAAAGATTGCTAAATAGAAAATGTACTGTTCGGATCATAGAGGAATCTGATAAAACATACAATAATGAAAGATTGTGTAAAGATGGGAAACGTCATTATACTGGTATAAGAAAGGCACATGACATGATTTTGCTGATATAATAAATGCATGAATAGAATGGTTAAAATCTGCTGAGCTCTATAATACTGATAGATTAATTAAAGAGTAAGATTTGGATTTTTATATAACATTGGAACTTTGATTAATAAATTCATAACACGGAGCAGTTTAAGACAAGCTATAAATTTTTACATACATGTACATAACGGGAAACACTAATGATTACAATACACTTATTTAATCCTTAAAACTGATGACGTCGGTGGACTAATCCCTGCAGTAGTTTTCCACCGGTAAAATCGTCCACCGCGAATCGCGGTGGACAGAAAATTTCCACCGGCATCCACCGGGAATTTTGCTATTGAGGATTAAAAAAACACCGCGGCGAGTGGAAAATCACGTATCCACTTGAGCTGTACTGTATCTTCCTAAAGTACCATTTTTGTGCTTACATGATTGGTTTTTTGTATATCTGTATTTCGCATTATATAAACAAGAGTGGTCTAAAGCGAGCGTTTACGAATCACAGTGTCTCTAACCGCCTAGGTTCGAATCCCACTCTGGACAAATCCTAGTGTGAGGAAGTTGGTCAGTTCACTTGCCGAAGGTCAGTGGTTTTCTCCAGGCACTCCGGTTTCCTCCATAATCCCAGAACTGACCCCCTCGAAATAAGTGAAATAATCTTGGTTGGGGCATAAAACACTATAACTCTTTCCACTCCACTCCGTCATATAAACCATTCACAGAAAACATTTACAGTAATGATCCATACTTTATGTGAGTATACATCAAAATATGCTCCGTCAGCATTTAAGTGTTTAGTTCTAAACAATGATGATCTAAGCCAAATATGAAGTGGCTGTTAGATTGATAATTATCTTATTTAATACTACTAAAACAATTATTTCCATACAAATTTCACTGAAAGCGAAATTTTAAAAATATACTTGGTGCATTTAATGCACGTGTATGATTTTTAAAAAATCGTTACGTTAGGTTTTAAAGGCTTATAGATGGCTTATAGGATGTGTTGTAAACCACTTCACCTTTTGAATTTAGGAATACTTATAGAGGGCTTATAGATGGCTTATATTTTGAATGCCAATAAGCCATCTATAAGCCTGGCTTATAGATGGCTTATAGGTCATCTATAAGCAGCTTATAGATGGCTTATAGACTCCTATAAGCCAGCTATAAGCCACCTTTAATCCACCTATAAGCTGGCTTATAGACAGCTTTTCGTCCTGTGCACTATTTTCTGTCCCGTTTAAACTCAATTTCTGTCTATAACGGCCAGCAACGTAAAACCGGAAGTCGAGTTATTTCCCTTGGAAACGTGTTATTTCACTTCCTGTCATGAAGAAATGTTTACATGTGATATATCTAAGCCAAGGCATGGCTTCTCGGTGACAGGTTTAATCCGTTGATTAATTTAATGAAAACAATGGTGGACGGCTTGTCAACAGTACCGACAAAGGAGTATAAGTCGAATTCTCTACATTAAACATTACCGCTAGTTAATTCCTGGCAATTATCCATGACATGTGGGAGTCACATTTGAGTAGTAAAGTCTTAAAATAAGACTAACGATGGTAGATTTTATAACTTTCATCGTGTCAGCGCCGAAGAGAAAAGCATTAACTTTGAAAACAGGGTAGAGGTCATTAGATAAGAAAATAAACATGTGTTAATA
This sequence comes from Tegillarca granosa, assembly GCA_029721355.1. Lineage (NCBI taxonomy): Eukaryota > Metazoa > Mollusca > Bivalvia > Arcoida > Arcidae > Tegillarca > Tegillarca granosa. Next base: position 163,548 of record JARBDR010000335.1, on the reverse strand, counting down.
ATATCCGAAATTAGGCAATTTATGAGTCGATCAAATTGAAGTTTTTATTTTAATTTGGCAGTGAAATATGTAGAATGATCTCTCTCTCTCTCTCTCTCTCTCTCATTTTTCTTATTTTTTTCACTCAAAATAAAATTCATTTAAAATATTTTTTAAAATGCAATTTATTTTCTACCTCTAAAATTTTCAAATTTATAGAAAAAACACACACACGCACACACACTTGTTTTTAAATCAATCAGTCAATCTTTCATGCAAGGAGAGATAATTTGCCAAAATATTGCAAACCTGTCCATAGTGGTTACCTGTCTATAGTGGCCACTTTGGCCTGGTCCGACAGCTGACCACTATAGACAGGTTTGACTGTACCTGCTAATCAGGTGGCAGTCGAAAAGATTTACTTTAATGAATGTCGCCCCGTTTCCTCCTTCAGTACAGAAGATGCTCCCATTGAGATCACTGTACCTGGACAAGGAAGCGAATACATAGATCTGAGAAGGTCTAGATTATATATGAAATGTAAATAACCAAATCCGATGGCACAGTCCTAGCGGCCGATGAGAAAGTGGGAATCAGTAATTTACCTTTACAGACGATCCGGAGTCAAATCGATACTTACATGAATAGGAAGTTAGTATCTCTCAACACCAGTAATTATCCTTGGAAAGCGGTTTTGACACAAATATTATCGAATGGAGGCGACATCTCGCAATCCCAATTACAGTCCCAGCTTTTCTATCAAGACACAGACGATATGGATTCGGGTAATCCCGTGAGCGGTTCTAATGGTGGCTTAAATAAAAGATACGATTTCAACTCAACAAGGAATTTGATCTGGAAGGACCATTGAACGAAGACATATTTCGGTTAGATAAATATCTCGTGAACGGTGTCAATTTAACCTTGAAATTCAGAAACAGGGCCCCTTTTTCTATTCATGAGCGAAGAGACTTCACCAGAATACAAGCTGCATATACTGGACATTGCATTTAAAACGTGCATGATCAAGGTGGACAATGGCGGTTTGATCAACCATGCAGAATTATTAAAGAACATAATGCAAAATATCCGTTGATTCAGACAGAGGTAAAAATGAATACGTGTCCTACAGGATCCGGTTCATTCATTTGGCAGAACGTTTGGTCTAATAATTTACAGACCAAAGTGTACTTTGCCTTTGTTTCTCAGACAGCGGTCAATGGAAGTTGCACGAAACATCCTTTTAAATTCCTCAATTTGGCCGAAGAAGTCGCATTATTCGTCAATGGAGAGAGTGTACCTACCAGACCTATCAAGAGTGATGTGTCAAACAGAAATTACGTGACACCGTTTGTGAATCTATTCGAAGTAGAAGAAAAATGGAATAAAGATGGCGGGCTTCAAATCACCAGGGGAAATTTCAATCAGGGTTACACCGTATATGCATACAGTTTGGCACCGAACAACTTGGGCGAAGAATATATAAACTTGGTTCGACAAGGAAACGTCAGATTCGAAGTGAAGTTCGCTACGGCGACCACGGAGACATTTAACTGTATAGCCTATGCCGAATGTCCAACTCTGATTGAAATCGACCATTCAAGAGATATCAAATACACACAAGTATGGATACGGAATAAATATATAATACAAATACCAGTTAAATTTTGATGTGCGAGATGTGCATATTTCGGAAATTAATTCCTCATCAGTGACACTAAGACCGAAAAGTTTGATACATAAAAAATCTATAAGCCAAACAGTTGAAAATAATGAATCTAAAGTTTCAAAATTATATAAATCCAAATCCAGCTAAGGAATGTGTTACAATGTCTGATGAGGGAAAATAGATGTTTGGCTTATTTCGTGAAAGAAATTTTTCCGTCCGATACGTTACCGCAGAAAGTGACGACATACCCGAGTGCGTACGTTTGTAATTCTCAAGAATCGCATCTTCCTGGTGAACATTGGGTAGTGTTTTGGTTTCTGAACGAGGAATATGCAGAATTTTTCGACAGTTTTGGAAGAAGACCGGGATCTTATCATCAGAACTTTGTTTCGTTTTTGACTTTAAACTCACAAACATATGAGTATAGTACTTTTAGTATTCAAAACCGGCAATCTAATGTTTGTGGCCATTATGTATTGTATTATTTGTTAATGAAATGTAAAAATGTCACATTATTCTCTGTCATTAATTTTTTTAAATCATTGTCGTATACAGACCAATATGTTTAACAGTATGTAACAGAATATTTCAAATGTTTGTGAATAAAAGAATATACTAAAAACGCTAAGTTGTTATTTATTTATCTATTTATTTATTTATGACGAAAGCATGTTTCATGTCATTTATGTGTTAATCACGAAAGAAGAAAGATGTCTTCAGAAAAGTGGTGGCATCATCGTTCGTTGTTACCTTTTAAAAGTCCGTCACTATTCTTCTAAGCGGGAGCACCATGTCGGGGAAAACAACCTTGATATACAAAATACTCAAACACCAGATTGGCATGTTTGAGACACCTCCAAATAAAATCGTTGTTGTGTATGGGGAATGGCAACTTATGTTTGATGAAATGGAGAAGTCGATTTCTAAAATAGTCTTTCATCAAGGCCTACCTACAAGAGAGGATATAGACGAATAGAGTATGAACACGTTATTCTCATTGACCAGGTGACGAAAAGCGAAGACACGGCATATTTGTTTTGTGTCACCGCCCATCATAAACGGGTTTTGGTGATGCTCTTGACCCAGAATCTGTATATGCCTGGAAAGTATTCCAGAACTATCTCTTTGCAATGTCAGTGTGTGATTCTGTTTTGAAACGTGAGGGATGCTCGACAAATAGTGGGGTTTGGATCACAAGTATTTCCCGGAAAGATCGATTATTTCAAAGACGCTCACCAGAAAGCAACGTCAAAACCGTATGGGTATTTAATGCTGGATTTGACACCGAGTACGCCAGACCGTGATAGACAGAACTGAAATTTTGCCCAATCAAGACACGGTTCTCTATGTGCCACAAACATAACTATAAATAAGAGGAAGTGTTGTTCATTTTTCTTCATTCTTAGAAGATGCGTCCAAACGTAAAGATGTATGTACCTTTCTTAACGACTTTATTGCAAGCTAAATAAAAACAGAGGCATGCACTTTTACGTTCACTCACGGAAGACCAGTTTCGAGTTTTACGGGAAATTGTATATAACGTCTATAAAGGAACAGTGCCATTAACAAATCGTAAAATTAAGAGTTTACAACCCTATGAAAAGTTAATCCAGTTGATATTGAATAAGAGTACCAAGAAGAACGTGAAACTTGATAGATTAGTTAGACAACAAGAGTTCCTATCGTCCATTTTAAGACTGACAGTGAATTTTTTAAGTGATGGCAAAAATACTCGTCGTGCTCGCAAAAGAAAAATATCTCAATCTAATAAAACAGACATCACACAAGGAAGAGAATCAGCACAACTTAGAACAAATGGGACACTTTAAAATCCAACAGTCTACGGACGCTATCCTGAACCCAATGAATATGTCGAAGTATTGAAGATGACGGTTCCAAAACTTCTTCAACGGAAAGCCGAAGCTTTGATGCTTTTCTTAAAACAACATAATGTTTTAAACTGCAACGATCAAGGTGAAATCTTAGTGAATGGTGAAGTTATAAAGGGTTCTCATATTGTCGATCTCATTAAAAACGTATTGAGTCGAAACACTCTACAACACCCCATAGGTTACTTAAAGTTTTACGAAGTGTTGCAGTCAAACAATACTCCGTCTTCATTCATGATTAATGAAAATCTTCGAACGACCAAAAGTCAACAGAGAGGAAAAGCTTATGTAGTGATACAGAGAACTAAAGGCTTGCCACCCGGATTAAGACGAACAGAAAAAATAAATAAAAACAAAAAGACATCCATGAAGTGGTTAACATTTTAATCAAATAATGATCTAAATATATGACAGTATTAAATAAAGTGTCAAAATCATTGCTCATTGTCTATTGTTTTTTATCAATATCCGTAAGGCAACGTGTCAAACGTACCTTTTTGAATAGCACGTTTGGTATACACTATTTTGTATTTCTTTTTTTTTCCACACGATTATACAATTTCCTCTTCCGTTTTTCTCTACAGATTTTGTGGGGATTCACTAACGGTAATGTCTTTTCTTTTATTTTCTCTATTTGTAACTAAATTCAGCATAGAATCGAAATTTAGTCGTTGCCCATTGGTGTAATTGAGATTGAACCCTCTGATCTTACAACATGTGTTGTTTTTATTAGTCCTATACCCATACTGTTCTGGCCCGTCCGATACAAAAACTTCTATGTATTCGTCTTCGGGTAATTCCGAGGTCAGCTCGCCTAGAAAGTCGCCAAGTTCGGGTTCCTTCTCATCTGGTCCAGAAACGAAAATCACAGAGTCTGTATCGTGATAGAGAACCCTTTCTTGCAGCATTTCTAACACATCAAACAATTTTAATCTGTCAAAACAGGTAGTGAACGTGGCGATGAAAATGTTGGTTTGCAAATTTTCTTCAACCATGTCATCTTGGTTTTCCCAGCACACATGAATGATGTCATCAGATATAATATGAAAGTCTTTGGTGATCTTTTTAGGATCTGATATACAAAATATTGAAAGAACTTGTCTGCTTCTGAATCGTGATAGAAACAGTTTTGTGGCATGGTTAATCTTTGTCCAAATTTCCCCAGAAGCTGTTGAGAAGCAGTTTAGCAAGAGAACGCAGAGCTTTATTTTTACAAATGTTTTTTATTCAGTCTAATACCTTCCTTTTCGAAATACTGCTCTATGTAATGCACAAGATCCTCTTCGGTTTCGACCCATACCGGTCTCGCACTGTTTTCCTGTTTAATTTTGAGAAATAAGTTAATGTATTCTGAAAATAAACCACCATCCATAGTCTCAGGATTGTACTGTGTAGTTTCGTTCCAGTGATAGATTTCATAAATTTTCAGTATTTACCCGAACTCTTTGGCTTTGATGAGTTCCGGGGTACACCACCTTCCGGTTATCGATCGTTGTTCATCAGTATTTTGTACCCCAACTCCTTGGCTTTGATGAGTTCCGGGGTACACCACGTTCCGGTTATCGATCGTTGTTCATCACTACATTTACACGTTTCTTGAGATTCTTTGTCAGCGCATGTACGGCACAGCGGAAACATCAATTTCCCGTTACATTCCACAGGCAAAACCGGAAAATATAAACCTCTTGGTGGAAGCACTTTCACCTTTCCAATTCCAAAATACATTTCTATATCTCCAAAATCGTGTGTTATTATTTCCGGTTCTTTCACGGGATAACGGGAATACTTGTTTATATAAGGATAAAGACATGAAAACAGACCAAAAGGATGGGATAAATTTCATTCGAAGGGTATACTGTAGTAAGGTAAATGACATTTACCAAATAAATTACATTTTATTGATTTATTTTAATTTTTAATTTTTTTTTATTTTATTCATTTTTATTTTTAAAATTATTTTCATTACATATTTTTATTATTTTCATTATATTTTTTATAACATTCTTACTTGTAAAATCATAATATTTTATTTGTTCATTCTTCTTGATCTCGTATTTCAATTTGATGGCGTTGGTCCTACCGCCGGAAAACGAGTCTCTAGGGTTAAAGCGTGGCACTAGATCTAGGGCATTCACGATCTCCCTGGCATACGTGTCCTCTTTAAGAAGGTGGTCGAATTCGTGTTCCCAGATATAAATATACTTCATTCCCCTCTTAAGGATTTTTAAAGGTAAGGGCGTACAGTTCCTCTAAAGACTGCTTGGTTCTTGGCATTTTCATTTGATGCCTGTTAAGAGGATCACATTCTTTACACCCATGATAGAGACAACCTATAAAGATCAAATAATTTCATCAATGTATCATATTTTTTGTTCATCTGTAGAAAAACGTTTTTTCGTTAATGATGATGATGATGATGATGATGATATAGATATGTGTCATCAGTAAATAAACAATTAGTAATAAACCTTTGAAAGAAAATAACAAACTACAATGTGTCATTTTTTTCTAAATTAATTTCCGAAATGTGCACATCTGGCACATCAAAATTCAACTGGTATTTGTGTTATATATTTACTACTCCTGAGCGGGTACCGCTGCTGGTGGAGTAAAACTCCCCGACGGTATCAATAACTCAGTAGGCAGTACTTTGTGCTGTCAGAAAATGCACCATTTAGCAAAATTGTTAGCTGCCTTAAATTGTAAAATTTGTTTAAAACTAAGGTTTGTTCCCTCATACAAAGCATTCCTTAGCTGGATTTGGATTTATATAATTTTGGAACTTTAGATTCATTAATTTCCAACTGTTTGGCTTATGTTTTTATTATCAAACTTTTCGGTCTTAGTGTCACTGATGAGGAATGAATTTCCAAAATGTGCACCTCTGGCACATCAAAATTCAACTGGTATTTGTGTTATATATTTACAAACGAAAATGTGCCAGTGTACAATTTAAGTAAAAGTTTACAAGTACCTAAAAATTCGTAAACTGTATTGGTGGATGCAAAATGACCATCAAACTTGTATCTGGTTCCCGTCAAAGACACTTCCCCTTTATTAAGAGCGTGCTGTATGAAAATTTCATCTGCTCTCATCCGACAATGTTCCATGAGAAATTCCAGCCATTTGATAGATTTCATGCTGTATTGATCACGACAATAACCGTTAGCAGGAACTTGCGAGATCGGGGAATCCACAAATTTCGATTCTTCAATAGTGTAATCTTGTTGTTGTATTCGGATTGATTCACCCAATTTTCCTCCATTTTACGTGCAATTCTCCATTTTGTTTATAAGCCGATATCCACTCGGTGACCTCCCCGTCTTGATTTTTTTAGTTTGACTTCCCAGTTTTCTGTTAAAAATTTCGTTCTAAATATGGTCGAACACACCGAGGCTTTGTAATATCATTAAAATGGTCTACTGCTCTCGTTATTTCTACTTGCGGTTCCCCCTCTTCGTCGAGATAGGACTCTTCCTTGCCTGTGATAGTCATCAATATCTCTCGGAATTTCAAACAGGCTTGTCGCAAGATATCGACATCGCTATGACAATATTCCACAATTTCAGATTTAAGATCAAACTTTGCTCCTTCTGAGACCTTTTTTCGTGCCACGACATAAAATTTTCCCTCTCTTCTGTCGCCATGTAGTCACATCCATAGTAATGGGTTTTGGGATATTCACCAATATAATGCCAATGTTCTGCTCTATTAAACATGTGTGGAAAGTACCCTTTCTTCAGTTCGGTAAGTCCAAAGGCATCTGGTAAATCGGAGAGTTTCATTGGAAGAAAATTTAAACTATCTATGATACGTATGTTCAAACCTCTAGCAATATGCATGTACATGATTTTAGATCCGGAATATATGATCTTGTCCGGTCGTATAGATTGATCAATCAAGTATTCCAGTAAAAAAAATATCGAAACTCCGCATGTTATGTGCTAAAACAGTAAAATCTTCATGGGTGTTCTCGAAAGGCCATTGCCCAAACACTGTCACTGCACTATCCCCTTTAAATACCATCTCTCGAAAGCCACACGTTTTCTCACAAGGAAGAAATTCATAACACTTGTCTTCTTTAAGATATTTATTGCACTTCTGACATCTGGATCCACAATCGATACATTTCGAGACTGGTGTCAGCTCTTTGTCGATACAAGTCGGACACACCTTCTGAGCAATGATGAGATTGGCTTTATGTTGATGTTTTCCACACAGCGTGTCTCCACAATTTGTGCACAAGGAGCATGATTTACACAGAGTTATAGATGTGCACTCGCAATCATCATTTTTCATAGGATTGTATCCTTCTTTACAAGCTACAATTTCGTTTTGTGTAGTCTCGATGTCGAAAAAGACGAACTTACTATTACTCTTCTTTTCTATTGATGCACGCACATAACATAAAAGGTCGGGATCCACTTATTGTTTACAGCAATTACACAACCATTCTTCGCATTTGTGTTCTTGACGGTTCCTTTCTTCTGTCTTCAATACTTTCCAACATTCTAAGCATCTCCAGTATAGGTCACACATGGAGGCTTCTTCCTTGTTTTTTCTCTTGCGTTTGACTAAATGTCTGTCAAAACATTCTTCTGATCTGCAAGTTATGTGACATTTTATACAACTCATTTGCGTTGATTCATCCACTAGACACCCCTTTTCGTTGCATACATAGCAACTGATCTTACAATCGTGTCGTCTCTGGTAAAGTTTCAAACAGAATTTACAAAATTTAGAAGATCAAAAAAATCCGCAAATATTGACAATGGCGTGAAAATGAGCAGAATCACCATTCCCGACAAGGTACACATATAACCTTTTCTTCGTGCTGTCTTCAGGTGGAACAAATAAATTTGTTGCCCATTCTTGTACTAACAACCAGGACGTCTACATCCAAAAACTCCTCAAATATCCTTTATGGTTAGAAAACGGTCGACTGGAACGTCTATTACTTCACAAAATTTATGTATCAAGACAGTCTGACGATTGGCGTATTGGTCTCGTCGAAGCATTTTGAAATACAAGTGTGGGCAGGCCTTGTATTTCATCACTAGATCGTCTACAGACATTGAACAATCTTTTTTCGTCAGGGACTTCCATACGTCTGTTGTCAATGTATTCATACGTAAATATCCCAAGAGAATAGCACGGGCCAAACAAGTATCGTCCCGATTTGTAATCTCTAGAATGGATTGCTTATTTACAAGAGAACTGTTGGGTCCAATGACGCTGTTGACAACGTTGCCTCTACCCCCTGCAGGTAAACTCCATAGTTCCTACATCTAAATAAAATCCATCGCCCATGGCTAGATCCTGGTGGGATGTCAACGTGTTCTCTAGATAATTCAGGACCGTTTCTGCATTCAAGTGACCTAATGGCCTCAGTGGTACATATATCGGATATATCAAATCGTCGTATTGTATGATAACTCTTCCCAGATCTGAGCCTTTTAAATCTTTCTTGGCTTCGTTTAACACATCATCGAACATGTTTTCCAATTCCACGTTCAAGTCCGATAACTTCTGTCCTTCTAATACCTGATCAGGATTGAACTTGACTCGATAATGTCGATCAATGACTCTATTTTGAAATGTTTTCTGTCCCACTTTTTCGATTTCGTATACGAGTTGATCACCATTGCCGCCACCCCACTGTTGATTGAATAAATTAAAAAAATCATCGGAATCTGTGCAGGGCCCTGGTTCCGATTCGGTGCTCGGTCCCGGTAATGATGAATGGCACCCTGTATCATTGTCATCTCTCTTACATTTCTTGGTCGGCATGAATGCACCTAGCTCTTCAAGCTGTTTGCAGTTCTATTTTAGCTTCCTACTCTAATGGTCTTCCACTTGACCAGAAATGTTTCAGCATTGTCACCGAACCATTTGAAGAAGACATGTCGGGAGATTTTAAAAAAGACACATTATATATATATATATAATACAAATACCAGTTAAATTCTGATGTGCCAGATGTGCACATTTCGGAAATTAATTCCTCATCAGTTAAAATAAGACCGAAAAGTTTGATACATAAAAAATATATAAGCCAAACAGTTAAAATAATGAATTTAAAGTTTCAAAATTATATAAATCCAAATAAATAAATAAATAAATAAATATATATATATATATATATATATATATATATATATATATATATTGTTTAGAAAAAAATATTAACAAAAAGTACAATATAAGTGGATTAAAAATCATCATTACTTGTTGATAGCAATCTAAATATAAAAAAAATAAATAAAAATAAAAATTGAAAAAAAAATTGTTAGTGCCATCGGTGAAATTCGAACTCGGATCGTCGTCAGTTTCCAACGCCATCGCGCTACCTATTCAGCTAAACGGTCTTGCACCAAGTCGTGGGTTATCATATTTTTAGATTCAACACAAGCCGTTAGAACTGGAACCGAGAGGAAATTGACTTGTATCAATCGTTTTTAAGGGAAAATATGAATTACTACACTGTTTTGAATATAAATTCTCTATCACCATAGCTATTATTATTATATTCTGTTCTATCTCGTACTTATGAGATTTACCTCCCTTTGTACATGACTTTTACGATCTTTGTTGATTAGCGAAAATTCAAAATATTTTTTAAACAAATGTTACACTGTAGACAACACAATATTATGAGACATGGACTCTAGTTGTTGAAATTATTTTCAAACCCTATTTTTGGTAAGGGGCGATTAATATGCAACATTCAAATTTTCACTACAGTAACTAACAAAGTCAGTAACGAAGCTTAATTTGAACAAGTGGACCATCTATGGGAATTTAAAATTGAAATAGAAGTGAGAAATTTGCTTTTTAAAATAATTTCATAAAAAGTGTCTATTTTTATAAAGTTCAAAATGATTTTAACATATATGTTTAACCGGACATGTCAAGAGCCTTTCTATTAGATTTTTCACACGGGAGTCGTCGTGTCACGGTAAAGCCTGTCATCGGTTCGTTTATATTTTTAATTTAATATCATTTAGAATAAATAACTTATTCTGATAACCGTGTTATTACTACGTAACCTTTTAACACAGGTCACGTTTTAAAACCTTAGACAGTTCGGATGTTTTATCTCTTTGATCACGTCCCAATTTGCTGTTAACTGATGATCAATGAAGCCGCTGACCTTTGACCTAAAGAAACTGCACGAGACTTTACCTCGAAATTTTACCTTTACATGACAGGTGATTGGTCACATGGTTTTTTTTTACTCAGGGTACTCACATTCTTATGGACTTTCAATGAAGAAACATGGATTTCAAGATCATCATATTTATATTTTTACTTAATTATACATTTACAGCTAAACCATTCTATTCATGCTGTGACAGGTACGGTAGTTATTTTGAGTGCACTTTTTGTCGCAGCATTGAATTCAACAATGTTTTGAATATCACAGTAAAATTATTATCGACGAGAACATTCAAAATATGTGCTTTAAATGGATCGGTAGACCTCCTGTATACTATGACCAAATGACAGTTTGATCATTTGTATACAAATTCTTGTAACATCAAAAAAGTTAGTTGGAAGGATAAGGAAGAGAGAACATGTGGCAAGTAAAAACTAATTATAATAATACTTTATTGGATAAATTTGTAGTTGCAGTGTGTATACAGTAAAACGTGTATATGATAATGCAATCTGTTTAGATATAGATATACCGATTTCTATAAATGGAAAACTTGTTTCTAAATATGTAGGTTATAATATTCAATTCAAATTTCTACCAGATACACGTAATAATAATGAATGCAATAGATGCAATTTTACGTTTTGCAAGATCTTTAAAAAATATCTAGATCTGCATACTATTAATCTTTAAGTTGGTCTTGATTTCAACAAACTTGAGATAGAGAACATGTAAATTTGTGGATATTTTATTCTTGAGTTAAAACACTTCATAACACTACTGAAAATATAAAGAAAATTCCATCTTTTTTCAATTCATTTATTCTTTTGCATATCTTATTTCTCTCTTTCTTGTAATCAATACTCAATTATGAATAACTCATTAAATTATTTGCAGACAAAACCACAACACATAGCAGTAAGTCGAGTACTATACAGTCTACAGCAAGTGCCAGTACCATGTCTAAAGTAATAACGACGTCACCATTTGTCTCTACCCTAACAACCAACGTCACGACGAGTACAACACATACTACTAGCACTCTACCAACAAACGTCACGGGGAGTGTAACGAATGCTACCATTACCCTACCAACAAGTACCAACATTTCCTTCAATAACATCACAATAACCTTACCTCTAACCACCATGCATCCTATGAGCACTAAGAACTTAGATTACCTGTTCACTTTGAGTGAGTATAAAAATGTCACAGCTTTGCTTATTCTGAGAATTCTGACTCTAAAAATTTGTGGTATTTATTTTCTCTAACTGTGTTACTTGCATGTCCTTTTTTATATACTACCGTATCAAACTCAAGAGAAAGTCAAATTACAACCCAAAAGATAATGATTATCATGATTTTCATCTTGCCAACTTAGCAGATCTTATAACTGACAATGATAATTATTTGGTACCAAAGGATTCTGTGAATCTATATAGTAATCATTTGTTGTCAGCTTCGACGAGTAGCATAAATAGTTTTGATCTTTATGAACCTGTTCAGACTAAAACATCAAATAAAGAAATTTATGCATAAACACTGGTGTATGTTATTCCCGTGACGTATGTATTTGACCTGAAACCTATTTCTTATCTATTTTCCAGTTGCTGTACCACTTATAACAATCATGTTGCTTGCAGTTTATATGATTAGGCGTTCGAGATCTTCTACAAATCATGGCATAGCAGTCCCACCCATTACCATAACTGAAGATACCCCCCTTGTAGCACAAGCGGCTTCTCCTAATCCAGTCTTCCAAACTTGTGCCTCGAATGAATGTCTAGAAATGTCTATCATGTCTCACTCATCATTGGAGCCTAATACACCCATTGCTTTCAGAACCAGATCTCACACCATGCAGTCAGCGCAATCTAGTGATTTAGCGATTTTAAGTAGTAGTGTGTAATTTTTTTAATAGTAACATACAAGTTCAGGAACTTTGTAATCAATCTTTGGACATGATTTTTATAACGTGGATATCTCTTTTATTTGCATTTGGTTGCAAGTTTTCACCGTATGTTAGATACTGTGTAGGTTGTAGTGTTTTATATTTGTATTTTTTAATCGACGTGATTTTATTACATTTTTGTTTTAACATACAAGTTCAGGAACTTTGTAATCAATCTTTGGACATGATTTTTATAACGTGGATATTTTTTTTATTTTTGCATTTGGTTGCAAGTTTTTACCATATGTAAGATACTGTGTAAGTTGTAGTGATTTATATTTGTATTTTTAATCGACGTGATTTGATTACATTTTTTTTTCTTTTTCAAGCGAACATTTCAAGATTTAAAAGACATATGAATATGATTTAAATAAATGATTCATAACTTCTATCATTTTGACAAATTTCCTTTTCTTTTGAGTCAACTTACAGTATCCAATTGATTTTGAAGAGACATACACAGACGATCTTATTTATTAGAATGTTGTAATATTTTGAAAACTATTATGTTCAGACTGTTGCTATGGCTACCATAGAACTTTGAGTAAATATATTTATGAGAGCTATTAATTCTCTGTTATAGAGTGGTCCTGTGCTCACTTCTATTGGTCAGTTCAGAACCATCAACGCTCGGAACGCCAAACTTTCACAGTCTAGGATGTGCTTCTGGTAGGATTCGAACCTGGTTGGGTAACTTATGATTAGATCACTTAGTAAACCAGACCTGTGTAAAATATTTGCAAATAACAAGATGATTTAGTATCAAACACGCCCACTTAATGTAAAACAATCTTTTTGTATGCGAAAGATAAAATATTATTCATCTCACAGTAGTATTATATACATGACTTTGCTCTTTTCATTCATCTTAACATGACTTTACTCTTTTCATTCATACACCAGTCATATATATATATGTCATTCAGTCACTCCGGTGCTATAGTGCGACTTCTATATCTAGCGGTTTTAGTATTTATGTTATGTACTTTGTTATTCTATTATTGTAATGATTCCAAGTGTTCTTGGTTGTTGTTCTGTTCTTTTTTCGAAGATGCAACTTTTTAGGTTTTGATTAAAATTTTATTCACTTGATAATGATTTTTAAAAAAAGACAATACAAATTATTATTTGCAGATATTCCATTTCCAGAACTGAGGATGGAGACATCATACAAGCTGTGGAGGAAGAAGAAAAGAAGGCTTCAACCCCTACCAAGACTTCAACCCCTATCAAGACTTCAACGCCTGGTAAAATAAATATATCGCCATTGAAAGAGCTGGATTTATCCTTAACGAAGACGTCTAAGCCTAGTAAAATAAGTCTATCGCCATTGAAAGTGCTGGATTTATCATGGTACGCATTTTACATTTATCATTTATAGTTTATTTTATATGGATTAAATTGATTAGTTAACTTGGAATCCTGTGGACATTACAAACTGACGTTTTGACCAATCCAATTAACTGTTGCAATTTTACACCCGTCAGCATTTTTTAATTGTTCTATAGTAATTGGTTGACTTATTAAGCAAACCAGACATACACACAACTAATAATTAGTCCATAGAGTCATATTTTGAAACTTTTTGTTGACAACCTCTCTCTCTCTCTCCGTGTGTTAAAATGTTTGCTTCTTTGTATTTTCAGGACAAATACAAGTCAAGAAGAAGACATAGATTGGGAACAAGCAGTTGTAATTTTTACATCAGACTTCCAAAATCTACAGAAAACTCCAAGGTATTTTATGATTGATAATATTAGGGTGGCAGTCTGATATTATTTTGTCTAGAAATCATCCATTGCTTCAAACTGGTATATCTCATTTTTTTACTTGGTGAGAGCATAAACCGAAGCCCTGTGTCACGACATAGGTATGGCACTCAAAAAGATTCCTCTCGGCAAATTTCCCTTAGCGCACTGCAAAGGTATAGATTCTACACTTCACCTACAGATAATGACGTCTCATATACGTGAAATAATCTTGACTGTGATGTAAACTACATTCGATCAATCATTTTGCTGGGTGGTTTTAAAATAAATGTTTCAAATAAATTGATAAGTGTTCACACTGGGAAAATAAATGAAGAAATAAATAAATAAATAAAATAATAATAATAATAATAAATAAAAAAGAAAGAAATTGTTTCATCCATTGGTTACGAGACATTATTAAGATATCGCTATGTTACTTTACAGGCAAACACTTATCAATCGTGTCAATTACTTGCTTTCTGTAAGAACCGGATTACAGTTTACAACTTGCCAACTGTATGCTGAGTTACTGAAGTTAGATGCTGAATTGGAAGCATTACAGAAATTAAATTAAAAAAGTGAACTTGCGAACAAATTATATATATACGACACACGGATTATTTGGACTTATTATTTATTTACTAACACAAGATGTAATCTGATCCATTTGTAGATGTTAATTATAGATTATTAATCTAACCTTGTTACTTGACACAGAGATGACAACTTGACACAGATGTCCGCCTTGAATTATATTATCACAGATCAACAAACCGCTTTTTATACTTTTGTTATAATCATTCTAGAAGTTTCGGTTTTCAATTACTTTTAACGAAATAATTCTCGAACCGTCAAGACATGGAATATTCTCTTTTGTATTACAATGATTTAAACTTAAAGAAAATTCTGGATCTTTCATTGTTTAATTTATAAATTAAAATTTATATTTTTCTGGAACTTTTATTTTTAGACCGATTCTTATTTTAGATCTATTTTTTTTGTCTGAGATTCTAGAGTTCTAAAATTAGACCGAAATTTCTAGTTGGTTCCATATTAAATATTAATGTATAGAGTCTATTTATAGACCGAAATTACTAGAGTGTATTCTATAATTAGCTTCGCGTGACGTCTCGAATTTTCTAGAGGGTTCTATTTTTAGCTTTTTCTGGAAGGTTCGAAAAATCTCAACGTACATCAAGGCAGCAATCACAATCTCCGAGTTAGTATAACCATCATAAAAATATTCTCTGATTTTCTTATCAAGCAATGTTTGACATGTGTTAGGTCACTTCCGAACACGAAGTTGCGAAGAAGCCAAGGAGCGAAAATACGATGGCGAAGGAGCGAAGATACGATGGCGAAGAAGCGATGGCAGTATCGCTCCTTCGTCATCGTACATTCGCAACTTCGCCATCGTATCTTCGCTACTTCGCCATCATATCTTCGCTACTTCGCAAACGTATCTTCGCAACTTTGCTTCTTCGCGTTCAGGTCGAAGGAGCGATATGGCTCTAACAGAACACCATAAAAAGTCTATAAATAAAGTGTTAACGTCGTGAAATGACTAAAAAAATGTCAAAACGTTAAAACCAACAATCGATCAATCTATCAGTGAAATATTAGAATTAAAAAAAAATGGACTTATATCGCTCACCTAAGATTATCATATATAAGAGCAAAGAATGTACACGAAGTCATGCATTTGACTTGGACGCAGTAGCGATAAGGTACTTTTATTAAAAGTATTATTTATAATTTATTTTTTGGCTCTGATTTCATATTTATGTTGTGATGTTGCAGTAACATTATGTATTTAAATAATAGAGAGAAAAACTGGGTTCTAATTAAATAAGCTTAGCGTAACGCGACACAAAAATGTTTATCAAAACTTTTTTTTAAAGATGTTCATCTAGTAAGAATTTCCCCGTATCCCTAGCACCTTGGATGCAGTATTTTAATCGGACATTTTTCAATTTTGTCCTTTCCTCGACGGGAGTTTTAACATCAGTTAAGTACAGGGTCATTATGTGTTTACTATTTGTTTCGCCTAAATTTTTTTATTTGCACGTGACATAACATGAAAAATTCAAAAATAACAAATTACAATTTGTGATATTATTGTTTTTGTGTGATCTTGGTGACTACGGATATGTCAAGTACATTTTTTCCAGCTGCATCACTGTGTCTAACACTTTTTTATACGAATTTTTATTGTTTTTTTTACGGATGTAAGTATTGTTTTTGAATGCAGAAAATGCACCAAATTGCTTCATTTTTCACAATTTTCAGGGGGAGCAAGCTCCAGGAACCCCCTAGCGTAAACCAGGCTTGCACATTCATTTTCTTCTAGCTACGCCACTGACTCCCAAGTGTTTGTACTGGCCTTTCCTAAATATATACTGCTAATATACCCGAGTGAATATCTCTACTCCTTGTGTACTGAACGTTGATACCTAATTCGTAATGGAGGAAGTTAAGTAGCAAACAGAAAGGATTAGCTTCATAACACAATTTCCGCTGGTCGTTCAAAGTAGTTTGACAATTTCAACATAATGGTGTCTCTCTTAAAGCAAATGCAACTATTTTAATAAAATGCTCATTTTTATACAAGTGTTCTAATTGTTAAAGGCAAAAAATTAGCATAAATTATATAAACTCCATTGTAGTTAAAGTTAATAGCGTCTGATTACCGACAAGAGAAAATAAGCAACAAATTAACTGAAATTGATGATAAGTGATGATGTCGCATTTGTGTTGAAAATTCAGTTTAACCCGTTTGTCAAAACATGTGTAACGGCGAATATTTGTTAACATGTTTTAACTGAGCGTCTACAACAGCACTTTGACTATTCTTGCCGCTCCCAGTTTCCATTACACTTATATTCATCATGTATGCAGTGAATTTCCAGTCATCACTTTAAATTAAATCAGCTATTTGCATTTTATTTTATTTTTGTAGTTTCTCTAGCCAATATAAGAACATATTTTCATTGGTTTACATTTGTTCTGTTATCCAATCAGAATAGATTTCACTTTAGTATTTTAAAACTTCTTTTTGCTATTCTAATTGGTTGTTTCTTTATTCACCCCGGCTAAATAGTATATAAGGAGACGATTTTCAGGTCTAAGTGTCTCTTGGCCGGCTGTTACAGTGGCAAAAGGTTCGCAAACGACGTGCACTATTCAATAGCCTCTGGGCCTGTCTACCTCCTTTTTACATTTTCATGTATTAGGCCGTTTAACTAAAATTGGGCGTTAATACTAGTACTAAAATCTTTCTTTGGCACGATATTTTTTTTACTCTCCTATTTTTCAATTTTTGCTTTTTATTTTATTTTTGTAATAACGTTGAGTCTAATGATTTTTGCCTAGTAGGTCTTGTTCTTTTTAGATAGTATTTTTGCTCCGTCGCCTGTGCACAATAATCTCTCCCCTTTCGTTAATATTATTAGTTTCCGGGTTAGGACTATTCCTGTTCCGTTTTTCATTTGTTTGTTAAATTATACGGATGCAGTTGATTTTCAAAGTTGTTATTATACTGACGTTGTTGCTGTTTATTTTGGATTTGTTTTCTGTTGTTTAATAAATTGATTTTGCAAGTTCTTATTTTTAGTAGTTTTTGAGATGCTGGGTTAAAAGCTATGTCATAACCTTGAATCTGAACGAGCAACAGATATTTATAAGGTTTTCTTTTACACTGAAGATAACAAAGTTATTTAAAGAATTCAGCTGTAGATTTAAAACCATATTTGAGCCGTTGTGCTGTTGATGGCCGATTCGAATCCTTATGTTCCGGTTACATTTTTGGTCCCGCGAGGCGGATTTACAGGGCAGAAACTTTGACATAGTTTTTTTTTTATTTTTGTATTAGTTGATTTTAAGTTGCTGTTGTTTTACTTCAATCAATTGCTTTGGTATTGCACTGGTAGATTTGTAATTTAGTTTGTACATCTGTCTAAACATATCTAAAACACATGATTCAGGCGGTTTAGGTTCAGACCACTCTGTTGTAAAGAGATTAGAGGGCCTAGAGCAAGACGATCTTCTCTGGAATTATAGGTCGGATTTTGATTCTGAAATTGACACGTCAGTTATCAGTCCTGTTAAGAGTAGACGAAATGCTCAAAGGTTCAGTACACCTAATGTTAAGTTTGTAGACGAAACTACATGTAGTAGAGTTGATAGTAGTACCGTGACATATTTTTTGATGTCAAACGTTCTGAATTGTGTGATAAATTGGATTAGGAATTAAATTATCCTAAAGCTGAACTTGGAGATGTGACTGAACTACTACAAGAAAAATCTACTTATATCTTGCCCAGTTGAGTATGTTGAAAGGCTTAGGTTTACCATGTCTAAAACACATGAAATGGACTGAAACCCCTAACTTACAATGAAGGTGATTTTGTTTGGAGATGGTATCCTCCTCTGGCAAATATTAAACTTGATTGAGTTTGGACGGGTCCTTGTTGTGTTACTGAAACATTCTCGTAAGTTACTTATACGATTTAGAAAAACACACATAGTAGATATATTATTGTTTATGTGGACACTTAAAACCATACGAGGGTGATGATATTCCTGAAAACTGGTTAGATAATGACCAAGGCACTGTTAATAATGACCTCGAATCGTACCAGTGGTACATTTATTATTTTTACATTGGGTGGACCGTTCACAATGTTGTTTATCAGCATACGAACCTCTATCAGTTCAATTTCAAATAATATTTTTGTGATCCTTCAGGACTTTGATTTTGCCCATCCTCCCAATTTATTGTCAGTGATTCTCATTGATAACTCATTTTACTATAATAAACTATTCAGATAGTGGGTGTGATTGTATAAAGTTTGACTATTTGTCATATTCTATAGGGTTTCCGTAACCAGTAGCTATATTATGTCGTAGGGTTATTGTTTTTGTTGCTGTTGAAGCTTGTTTTTTGGCTTTATGGTTATGTGGGGGCTAATAATATGTCATAGATCATAGTTCATAATTTGCAATTTACCAATAATGGCTGTATTAAAGTTTATTCTCATACCCATTGGCTGTTGCATTTTATTTTTCTAAATTTCCATTTGTGGCCGAGTTGTGTCTAATTAACCCTGTATGACTTGATGAAATATACAGAAAATCATAATATACAAGGACTTCTTCTTCTAGTTGATTTTAAAAAGGCTTTTGACTCCGTTTCATGGAAATTTATCTTCAATGTTCCAAACTTTTATCATTTCGGTAAGGATTTCATGAAATGGATTCAAATTTTATTTAATTCCCCATCCTTATGTGTTCTAAAAAATGGTATTTCCTCAGATTTTTTCAATATGGGTCGCGGATGTCGTCAAGGCGATCCAATTTCACCTTATATTTTCTTACTTGTTGTTGAAATTCTTGGTATTCTAATTAGAAATAATAATAGTATTAAAGGTATTGTAATTAAGAATAAAGAATATAAGTTGTTTCAGTATGCAGATGATACCGGTATTTTTTTTAGATGGAAATGAAAAATCGCTTAAGAAGGTTTTAGATTTATTGGACCAGTTTTCGAAATATTCAGGGTTTAAACCAAACATTGAAAAAACAAAAGCTATATGGATTGGATAAAAAAACAATGTGAAGATAAATTATGCCCAGAGTTAAATTTACAATTGTCAAACGATCCTTTTAGTATTCTTGGTATTACTTTCAGTACAAATTTCGAGGAAATAAATAAATTAAATTACGATCAGAAATTAACTGAAATAGATAAATTGATCAGTAGTTGGAAAAGAAGAAACTTAACTGTCTTAGGAAAATAGTGGTGGTTAAAACGCTACTCATAACAAAGTTAACACATTTGTTTTTTGGTCTTCCAAAACCTGATAAAAAAGTTTTAAAAAATCTTGAAAGAACTTTGTTTAGCTATATATGGGACACTAGAGATAGAATCTCTAGAAACCAGTTGGTTCAAGACCATAAAGACGGTGGTTGTAAAATGATTCATTTAGAACTTTTCATTAAATCTTTGAAAATTACTTGGATAAGAAGACTGTTGAATACTGAATCTTCTTGGAAAAATCTATTTTTGGATGTGCATAATCTGCGGATAGAAAATTTTCATATATTTGGTAATAGTTTTATTCAAAATCTATCAAATACAATAAAAAATCCTTTTTGGAAAGAATACTTCGAAGCCTTTTTGGAGTTTTATAATTTAATTTCCTCTCAAAATACTGATGTACTTCAAAATCCTGTATGGTATAATTCATTTATAAAAATTGGTGGTACTCCTGCGTATTTCCAAAGCTTGCATGATAAAGGTATAGATTTTATTTATCATCTACTTGATGAAAATGGGTACTTTTTACATTCTGGAAGCTTTTGTAGAAAATATGGAATTACTTGTCCAGTTACTGTCTTTTATGGACTGAAAAAAGCTATACAGACCAGCTGGCCCGGTATTGGGCAGGGCGATGTTGCAATTAATCAACCTTGTGGACAGAAACCCTTTAGTTTACTATTAAAAAAAGGTACAAAAGATATTTATAAAGGTTTTATGAAGTCATTGCATTATAATATTAGTTATCTGGTTTTTAGGCAGGTGATATGGAATTTTACAACCTTTCTGATTATCTTATTTCCTGAGGCGCAGCCGAAGGAAATAAGATAATCAGAAAGGTTGTAAAATTCCATATCACCTGCCTAAAAACCAGATAACGAATTTATCATTTTATTCAGACTTAATATTTCAAAATTTTGTAGATTAAAAAAATCAATAAAAAGAAAAACCGTATATTTGTAAAATAAAGTTTATGTTTTCTTTATCAATTAACATAAAATAACAATTTGAATGAAAAAATTAACAACGAATATCATAATGTCTGTTATCAGTCTAAATCCATGTTAATCATGAAATGAAAACTTCACATGTATTTATTTTTTAAAAACTAACTTGATTGTTCCTATTGTGCAACCATGGAACATTGGTGCTGTATTTCTAGCAAAACAAGCCTGAAAATTTAACATATTATTTGTGTTGCCAGTGTTTTCCGTTAATTGGTCAAAGTCACAAAGCAAATCGTCAACGTTTACATTGTCCATATCGCCGCCAAGTTGTTCCCCTTGACCGTGTTGATTGGCGCTAGTAGTAGCATCCGTCGTTGTAAGAGTTGAAGTTGATGGCGCGGGAAGTGCAAGTGTCTGTCGATTACCATGTATTTCATGAGATATAGCCTGACCCATCTGGAATTTTTCGGTGTCCGATACACGGTGATAAACGGCAAGCGAAGATACAGATTTATGACCAGTCACCGACATGATTTGTGATGGTGAAAATCTGCATTTTGTCAGGATTGAGACACCAGTGGCACGAATTGAATGATTTTTGTAGATTTGTGACAGGGAACAGGATTTACTTAGCCGAGACATGAATGTGCTTAAAGTGTCTTTCCCGATTGCTCTGTTTGCATACCAGACATGAGAGTCCTCGTCAAAACTATCGAGTGGACGTTGCCATAATTTTGGACAATTGGGATTAAGTTTATTCAGATAATTTTCAAATGATCTGACTGGACATAAAGGTGAGTCCGGTTCATCCGGAATAAATCCGGTATTGCCTTCCTTCTCAGATGCGCGTCTGTTTTTAGTTAATTCATCCCGCGTTTTTTTGATAAATTTTCTACCACTATCTGGGTCACTAAATACACCAAAAGTTTCTTTTGTCATTGTGTCCATATTTTCGCAGCCACGACGACAAAAATATAGCCTAACTTCAAATTGAACTTGAAGTTTGTTTTGTAAACCAACTGGAGTGTTTGGATTAAAATGAATACTGTTATACATTTTTTTCAAATCGGACTGTGCTATGGAAGGATGATGCTGTGTTTCTCCTAAACCCTCGGCTTTTAATTCATCTACAGCAGTTTTATATGATTCACGGGAACTTGTAAATTCTGCATCTTTGATAATGTCAAATTTCTTCATGTGCGGAGGCGCTTTAAGATACCGATTGAGGCCATATCTGAAGCTTTCCAAAGAGTTTGTCTTATATTTGGACCCATCACTCTTACGAGCATCCAAGTAAAAATGGGTAAGTATTTCATCAAGTTGAAAAACATCAAAGTTCTCAAAATCAACGGGCTGTTGTTTTTCTTGTAAATACTCCCTGAAAATATTAGCTGCTTGATTATTAGCTCTCACAGTTGCACTTGGTATCGTTTTGGCACGTTTTTCTATTATTTCTTCTTCAGAATGTGTTGCAAATCTTTTTGCCATTTTTTTTTAGAATGCAGACGACAAAATTAAAATAGTCGGCAATACACTTATATTTACATATCACCAAGTAAACAAAAACAAAAACAAATCAAGCAGGGTTTCGAGCAGGGGACCAGGTCGGACTCAAATTAGAATGTAAACATTGTGAGAGTTACTTCCCTTTTGCCGTGTATCGGTCACCTGGAGTAAGCGATGTTGAGTTTAATTTATTAATAATATCGGAAATCGAGCTTAAAATTTAACTAGAATTTTAAGATAATACACAATAAAATATGCATCATGTGTCAAATTGATTGATACTTACAAATTAAGCGTAAATTTTACTCTGTTTATTGCCCAATTGAACTGTATGGTGGCGGCCATTACCGCTCTATTCACTCTTTCTTATTACCTGTGTAATTTTTATTTATTACCCGAGTGAATTATTTATCACCCGTGTAAAATTGTAACATCGGTATTTACAAGGACCTTATTATCCAATCAGATCGTAAAGAAATTATCTGAATAATGATAATACTTCTTATCAAGAAAAGTGGTATAAAACTTTTGACATTGAAACAAGAAATAAATTTGACTGGGATAAAATACATCAAAATATAATTAACTCTACAAACAATGTAAAACTTAGATGGTTTCAGTATCGTATGGTACATAGAATTATTGCTACCAACAAATTACTGTATACAATGAAGATAAGTGATAGTCCATATTGTAGTTTTTGTTAGTCAGAAATAGAGTCTATCTGCCATCTTTTTGTAGATTGTAATATTGTAAATAATTTGTGGGTAGAAATTGAAAACTGGATATTTGACAGAACTTCAGTTTTGTTAAACTATTCAGGAAAAGAATATATATTTTTGAAGACTGGGAATTTTTTCAATATTAGTAATCTGTGAGTAATGTTAACAAAAAAATACGTCTATAGACAACATTATAGAAAACAAAAATTAAGTATAAATGAGATCAAATTTGAATTTAAGCAGTACTATGAGGCTGAAAAATATGCCTATCATATAAATGGTAATTTTGACAAATTCAATATAAGATGGAAAAATTTTCATGTTTTATTCAAAGAGGCATAACTCTTTTTTGACTCCAATTCTTTATGTATTATTAAGGTGAATAAGCCTTGTGTCTTTGGCACATTCTTATATCAACATCTGTCTGGTGTATATGCTGAGTGAAAGTGTGTGTAAATGTTGTTACTGTCTTATACAAATATTGTAAAAAAAAAAAAAAAAAAAAAAAAAAACCTGATTAGGGATGAAATTGTTACTGATCACCACGGCACTATCATTGATGTTGTGACTTCCTATATCCATAAATAATCATAATAAATATAACACTTAATATATACATAAAGAATGTTTTGTTAGACGTGAGTTACCTACAGTTTTAGGCGAGCACCTTCTCGTAGTCCCATAGCTAGGAATATTTCGCTGGAGTGTTCCTTGAATGTACTGTAGAATGGCAGACATTTTATTTTTAGATGCTGCAGCGAGAGAGATGTTGACACTAGATAATGATTTGCGAGAACTATGGCATGCTAAAGGTACTTGCTGCAGACATTTAAAGAGAGCACCGTTTGTCAGAAACAAATGCAGCTGACGCTTGTAAAGGTGTTGTGGCCAGCGAATGTCCAAATCCCAAATTTATGCTACCTAGCGATATATTTCATCAAAAAGAAATACTCATGTTAATGTGGAGGAAAGAGAAGCTGCCAGAAGACAGAGGGAGGCAGAGGTGAAACAGGAACCAAGTATCACTACATTGGGATGATGATGTAAATGTAACCACGTATTCCATTGAAAAAAACAAAAAGGAATGAGGTTCTCCCGTTTGGTTATTTTGTGTTAACTATATTCATTTTGTTTCCTTGGACTGAAATAATGTTTCCGTGTAGACTGTGATGCTTTAATGAACTTTGATAGTGTTTTGTGTGTGTGGACTCTTCTTGACATTATTTTCAGCATTTTTATGGATATTTGTTTGATGAACTTTTTATGACATTGTGATAAAAAGATTTTGATTTTGATATTATATATACATGTATTTTAAATATTATGAATTTAACATTGACAAAAGACTTTGATTTACAATTGTTGAGTTTTTATCAATTTATTCACATATATTTATGACCAAATTGTTAAATTTGATCTTAAGGTGGGGGACTGTAACGGCGACTATTTTTATACATGTTTAACTGAGCGTCTGCAACAGCAATTTGAATACGCCAAGTATTCACTTACATTCATCATCTATGCAGTCTATTTCCAGTTGTCACTTACATTTATTCAGCTATTTGCATTTTACATTACTGTTGTAGTAGTGCAGTCAGTTCTCCGTTTATAAAAACATATTTT
The DNA here is from genome assembly GCA_029721355.1 of Tegillarca granosa. Classification (NCBI taxonomy): domain Eukaryota; kingdom Metazoa; phylum Mollusca; class Bivalvia; order Arcoida; family Arcidae; genus Tegillarca; species Tegillarca granosa. Next base: position 138,534 of record JARBDR010000335.1, on the reverse strand, counting down.
CATTGGTTTACATTTGTTCTTTTATCGAATCAGAATAGATTTCACTTCAGTATTTTAGAACTTCTTTCTGCTATTCTGACTGGTTGTCCTCTTTATTCACGTCTAAGGGTCTCTTGGCCATGTGATCGTGAGGTACTTAATAACGTTTTTCAGTAGAAGATGTTGTTGCAGAACTTATAAATGATGCCGATAGTAATGATGATGCCTTATATTCTGACTCAAAATGCGAGCAAGAGGAAAGTGACAATAGTTCTAAAAATGTTACATCATTGTCGTAAAGTGAAGTGAAGTGTACTGTAAAAACTAATTCATATTCTTTAGTGTTTTTTATTACATAACTATTCGCATCCTTTTTTTGGACAGTGCTAGCAGACTTAAATGTTTGAAGTTGAATTTACATGCCAACATTTTGTTCAAAACTACAGAAAATGGTTAAGATTTCATAACACACTGTAAATGTTTTTCTTCACATCTTAGCATCATAAGATTTAAAAGAACATGTATAAAACAAACATAGGAAATTTGTTTTAATCTTCCAATGGTTTTCAGTTGATAGAACATAATATGAAAATTATCTTGTGACAATTTTTCTTAAAAATGTAGCTTCAACATCTCCTGCTTAAATTCCTGTCTCTGCTTTCTTTCCAAATCCTTCAACTACTGCTTCCCGCTCCAGTAGTGATTAGATGGAATCATACCCTCTTGCGTGCTTTCTGAAAAAATGCTATGACGTCACACACCTGTCAATCATGGTGATGGATGGGTCACGCACCTGTCATTATGATGGATAGACCACGCACATGTCAATCATGGTGATGGATGGGACATACACCTGTCATAGTGATGGATGGGGCACGCACCTGTCATGTTGATGGATAGACCACGCACCTGTCAATCTTTTTAAAACGTATGATAAATGACGACTTGTCTTCTATGACGTACGCACTGTAGCTATTTAAACTGTATCTTTTGTTTTCTCATTCATTCGAACTTCAAAAGTCATAACACTTTTTTCCAGAAGGCGAGTAACATAATGAATTGTGACTACTGTGGAGTCACCTTCACGGATTTACCGGACTCGTTGGACCACGAAGAGACTCATCTCGCAGCCTGAGTAGAACCATTACAGGTATGTTTATTTGCACTTTTCATTTAGACTGAATCAACATATCAGTGCAGTAGTGCTTTTTATTTTACTATTTTCAGACTTCAATTGATGGTGATAAAAATAATTTTAAAACGTTTTATATATTTCAGGAATTCCGATGTGACAAGTGTCCGAAGACTTACAAAAACAAACAAGATCTAAAACGAAACGTCAAAACCAAACACTGCGGCGAACGGTATCCCTGTCGCACCAGTAAAAAGGCATTCGGTTACATAGGACACAGATCCCACCAAGAAACTAAAAAAAGGTCTTCGAAGGTACCAACTAAATCTGCCGCAAAGAAAGCATTCAAGAGAAACCTCTTATAAAGTAACACCAAAACCTTAGAAGCAGAGAATTTTATTGAAACAATTCCGATGTCGTCGTTGCATCAAGGTGTTCGATAATCGATTTGTGGAATCATGGCATACTTTCAAGTAGGCGGAGCTTTGCATCCCGTGCCATGGGGAGAGAATTCGGCACCGTGGAATGGTACTGTGGATACGGATCTCTTGGACGTTTACGAAACTAACGAACCGACCATTTTAGCATAAGACGAGCCCGGACCCATCGTGTCGACATATAACTTTCCAGTAGATAACCACGTGAGCGTTTCGCAACCAAACCGGAATGTGCTGGAAGTTTACGAACGAGAAAAACACGTCTTTCGTCTGAACCTCGCCTTCGCCAACGGCATGGTGTTTGACAGTTCATTTTACATATCCAGAAGAAATTACATCTGCATCTGCGCCGTTTTGACGTATTAACGGAACTTTTACGTCATTGTCCAAATACCAATTGGATACCCTTTTTGTTAACCAGTTTGATTATTAGGACCTACAGTACTCAATATCCATCGGAAAAGGGTCAATTACCCGACTACCTCATCAAACATCATCCCATCATAGCACTGACGAAACAACCAGTAAAGTTTACAACTTTAATCTATGCGCTTTCCGTTGTTTGGCTCTACAACGTGATCATGACGTCAAGAGTTTATAGGTGGAGACGATTGGTGGTCCAAGGATGACGTCAGTACATTTCAGGGTGTAGAGTATTTGGACTTCCCGAGATTCGAAGACACGTTCAAAATCAACTTGGAAGTATATCGTTTAGAAGACAATTGCTGCTTTGATGTCCGTATACATTTTTAGAACCTTCCAGAGCTAAAAACAGAACCATCTAGAAAGTTCGTGACGTCACGAAAATGTTCCGTGAAGTTGAAAATAGAACCCTCTAAAAATGTCGGTCTAAAAATAGAATGTATGATACTATAAATATCGAGAATGGTTTTTAAAAAATGTAGAATGGTCTTTCTAAAATAAAAAAATCATTCTTAAAGTGTAGATTAATTCACTAAATTTAGGGTTCCGTTTCAGAAGATAGAGATCAATATTATTATTAAAAACCAAAGAGTATGATCTGGAATTTTCTCGGATTAACAAATCTAAAATTAGATAAAGAACCATCAAGGGGAAGATTCGATAAGATCTCCAGAGAGTAGGAACTTTCGGGTAAAAAAAAGTCATAAATCAGATAGAGAACAAAAGAAGCGAAGTTTCGAGAAAAGCTATATTTAGAAACCAGAGTATTAAACCTTGAGATTTTGTCTGTTCAACATCATAATGTCCAAAAGAGAGCTAACGATCACACGTATATTATACTATATATGATATATGACAAAATGAAGACGAAAGTTACTTAAACTGTTCAAGAATCCCGAGAAAGGGGAATGGGAAGAAAGACCATTAAAAAGTAGTAAAAGATAAACTACGAAAGAAATTGTTTGTAGATGGTAAAACAGATCTCCAGAATAATTAATATGACAATATACAACATGCGGGAACAAAGTTTAATCAGAAAAACATGACACAATCGGTCGAAGTCGGTCAAACAGCCCCGACACCAGTTGTGAATATTGATAATGTGGACCACATACCTGAAGACAAAATGATCGAGAACTGATTGTCTCTTCCGACACAAATTCAAGATAACGTTGATCTGTATTGTATCCACTTGGGAGATGACCGTTACGTAGGGGCCAAGCAATTTAATTATCAAGATGATGATCCATATTAAACAATACGCTAGAACAACATATATATATATATATATATATATATATATATATATATATATATATGTGTGTGTGTGTGTGTGTGTGTTTTGTATGTGAAGATGTTCATTTCGTCACGAGTGTATCGGTGGTGTAGTCACTTATAGAGTGATTACGATGTTATCTCCCTCAGAAACAGAATATTTAGATAAAATATGGACTGATCCGAAACACCCTGCAGCTTTTGCCGAAAAATTGTATCAGATAGTTAGAAAACAATGTTAATTTAAAATCGGTCTGAGAAAGATAGACAAAATTTATCTGATCGAGATGCATATTCATTGCAAAAAAGAGTTGAAAGAAAATTAAAAAAAAAATCACTTAATAGTGCAAGGCATAGACACGCAATAGGATGCCGATTTGATGGATGTTAAAAATATCTCAAAAGAAAATGAGGGTATTCAATATCTCTTGATGGCACAAGACATAGTTTCAAGATATGTCTTTCCAAAACCCATGAAACAAAAGACTTAAAAGTACTTTAAATGCTTTGAAGAAATTGTTTTCAAAGGTTCCAAAATCAATACTTTTAAGAACAGACAAAGGGGAGAATTCGATAATAATATCGTTAAAAATTAATTGAAAAGCGAAGATGTTCATCTTATCATTACGCAAATGAGACGAATAGTAATTTTGCCGAAAAGACCATTCAGAATATGAAGAACAGAATATACCGCAAGTTTATAGAGACAAAATCATATAAATATATCAAAGAATAAGATAATATCGTGAGTAGTATCAATAATAAGCCTTCTAGACCATTAAAAGTAATGTCACCTGCAGATGTAAATAAAACCAACGACGAAGAAGTTAGACTAAACGCCTATCTGGTTCGGACTAAAACAAAGATAAGAAGGAAAGTAAAAGACGTTATGAAGAAGAAAGGAAAACCAAGAAAGAAGCAAATTTTCAAATTCAAAGTAAATGATAGTCGGGATACCTGTTTACAAAATTACAGATTACAATAAATCTCATACAAGGGGCATTTTAAACCCAAGAATTACAAAAAGTGAATGAAGATGAAAACAGTATATGGAAAATCTATAAGAATCTGAAACGGAGGAGGTTTAAAGGAGAGAAACAAGTCTTGATTTCCTGGCTACATTATCCATCGAAATTCAATTCTTGGATCAAGGAATCGGACTTGAAAGAAGTATAAAAATGATTGAATTTTAAAGTGGACTACATATCTCAAAGATATGTTGAAGCGTATAGTTTTCAGTTCTAAGGATAGTACACATATATATATCAAGATAACAAGTGTTACGATTTTAGAGTATACCTTCCAAAACAAGTCGCATTAAGTAGGAACTCGACCATCTCATTATTGGAATTTACGTATCCAGGAACCAAGACATCAAAATTAGAGTTATTTATTTATTGCAATTTGTGCGATGATACCATAGTAAGGGAAAGAGAACTTCCTGTCTTGAAACGTATCTATTTGAAAAGCAGTGATAATTATATTTACGACCATCCTTACGAAGTACCTCTAAAAACGGTCGTGCTCCAGGACATAAAAATCAGTATAAAAGATTCGAATCGCGAATTGGCCTCATTTCTTAAGCTAGAAGTGACATTAGCGTTACAATTGAAAGGAGGTTTTTTCTGAAACCATGATGATAGGTTCACAGTACGCGTGTACGACCCAGAATTTGGAACGTTTAATAAAAATATGACGGGAAAATTTAACCCGAATTCATATAGAGGACGTCAAACCGGTGGTGGTGGGGATAGCGGGAATGTATTCGAAGAAACCGTATGTCTTAATGCTAAAGAAGACGAACCCGACCATTGAAATCGAGATGCTGCACGGGTACTTTTACACGTCAAATCACGTTTGTCCTGGAAAGTTGCACGGGATGATTATAACAAAGTACAGGCTAGGTTCGTGTAGTTTGCAATCGCGTATAGGTGTTTCGCAATGTTTTGATCAGCAAGATGAATTTGATATCTCTTATACTTTTGTTATACAATATTACATTTAGCATATCGAAATCCTGGAACACGTGTTGCACTTTGTACAATCAAATATATGCTGAATGTGGAAACTGCAGCAAAATTGGGTTTATTTTGAATCAGTGGACGGATAAAACATTTAAAGTTAATTCGCCAAGAACAGTAAACTTATGTGTCGAAACTGGTTACATAAAAACTTATGGGTACATAACGAATGGCAATATCAACATTTATGTACTTCCACAGGTTGCAAGAAGAATATACACAGGATTTCTTGGGAGGATAATCACAAAGTGTGTGGTAAGTAGTAGCAGGGATTTGTTTGTGTTTGTACCAGTAATTATCAATCTTTATATATTATTATCTGATTTCAGACTTTATGTCGAAACACGAAATAAGAAATGTCATGTTTATTATTATTATTAATCCGCCTCAGTATTATATTAATTTGATTAAGACCGTGAAATCTATTTTGTGACAATTTCCGTACGAAAAAAAAATTACAAGTAGTTACACAAAATTAATTAAATAAGTTACAAATACCTGTCGAAAAAAGTTTTAAGTATGGATGGATAACTTTAGTACGTTATCTTGGTAGTATAAAATATGTTTGAAGCTATATCATAATTAATAAGCATTAATTTAGCAAAATATTTAGTCGTCAAAAATTTGAAATTAATTTTAAACTAAGGTATGTTCCCTCATGCACAGCATTCCTTAGATGGATTTGGACTTATAAAATTTTAAAACTTTAGATTCATTATTTTTAACTGTTTGGCTTATATTTTTTATTTATCAAACTTTTCGGTCTAAGTGTCACTGATGAGGAATGAATTTCCAAAATGTGCATATCTGGCACATCAAAATTTAACTGGAATTTGTATTATATATTCAAACGCTTTATTTATTTTTATTCCAGATCCACATTACTACGATCACTCCAATCAACACTACCATAACTGACACATCCACAAGCATTGAGACTACTGTTACAACCAGAGCCACCGGCACTTCTCGCACTACCACTACTGCTACTGTCACAACCAGGGTCACCTCCATTACAGTAACCACTGAGATCAGCACTAGCTCCCCAGAGAGTACACCCACATCTCCTACTCCTTAAGCTAAGCACGGAAAAGCTTCATATGTTATCAGTGAGTATTATCTTACCACCCTAAAAACACATTTCCGTAACAATTCTAATTTTGCTGTCACACATTAATTAAATTTTGGACATTATCTTTGGTTTTTGTTGCTTATTCCAGTCTTGGTTTCATTTTTTGTATTGTCTAATAAGACATTTTGAGCGATATAACAATCGAAATATACATCATGACATTAACCTTGAATAAGACGATATGCATTATGATAACCATCATATGCCAAGTGAAGATGATAATACAATTTTTGATTACGAAGAATTCAACACGTATATCTTAATACTCGGCGAACTAATGATGAAGACAATGAAGCACTTCATCACATGTACGCTTCTGTCCAATCATGAACTACAAAATTATAATTTAGTCCCAATAGATATCTTTTATTCTTTCAAATTGATGTTTTTGTCCTTGTGCCTACATGTTCGCAACCCTTTCTTTTTCCAGTTGTTTCTGTGATCCTAGCCTGTGGCTGCACCTTAATTGTATGCACATGTGTTGTAAAATGTAGACGCCGGCAACGATATGCACAGAAATTACGAGAACAAACCCCTCTTGTACAGAACACTACGATGCCTGTCTGTACAGTAGCTCAAGAAGAGCTAGCTCTTGTGCATTTCACTGTGTCTAATTTCACTGCACCAGCTGCTGCTACTAACATACCCTCGCCCCCTCTGAGCTCAAGGACCAGATAAAAAACAAAATCAAAAATACCCGTTCGCATACAGTAAATTTTATGTACATTTCTTATTCTTCAACATTTATTCGTAGTTTTTGTGATTTGATGACATTTTTGTTTTTTTTTTTTTCTTTTTCAAACGGACATTTTAAGAAGATTTAAAAAAACATATGATTACGTTCTGTGTTCAAGTTTATATATACGATACGATACCACAATGTACGTAAACATGTACGAACATCAACTCTCATTCATCAAACATTTCGTAGGGTATGCCAAAAAATTCAAATGCAAGACCTGCGAGCGACATTTCGATCATATTGGTCACCTTCATGTACATCAACGTACCTGTTTCAATAAAACAAAATACGTACTTCCCGTTGGGTTTTTGAAGTCGAGTGAAACCATTTTCGAAAAGTTGGAGGCATTTTTATATAAAGAAGAAAGACTCATAAAATCAACAGAACAGAGATGTATGTTGGACTTAGGAGCAGATCGCTACGTTGTAGCCAGAAAATATATAAATACACTATACATTCATTTGCGACAATATAGTAGGGGAAATGGAAAATTGTTTCCAACCAAACAAGGTATTGCACTCAATCTAAAAAGATGGTTGAAACTGGAATCATGGCAAGATGATATTGACAAGGTCATCTCGAACCAACGAGATAAAAAGTTTCATCTGGGAGGAGTAGTGGATGTTACCATTAGCTCTAAATATCCAAACGTGGACGTTAGACAGTTCTGGATGCCCCAGGAGCGATCAATACCAATTCGAAAAGGACTAGCTATGAAGTATGGCCAGTGGGAAAAGCTATTTCATGTCCATCATTAGGGATTTCGTACCGGAACTCAACCAAACAGTTACATGTGTGATGGACGAATCCGACCAAAATCAGTTGGGAGCCTTGTGCCGTGTGGAGTGTAACCCGTTTGGAACTTTGGACACCATTTGCTTTTAATAAAAAAGAGAGACCCATGGGCCTTAACGCTCACCTGAGGATATGGCCAAAATTATTTGCAAAAATACATACAATATTCTAATATACATGCCTATACAAAAAGTTAATAGTTCAAGATAATTAACGATTAAAGTCTTCTTATGCATCTATGACCTTGACCTTTGAACGTATGACCTTTAGTCAAATATCAAAATGATCATCATTTCAAAACCTTTAAATGTAAGATCTTGAATCTTATATCAGAATGATAGCCATATGAATTCCTACAATATTCCTATATACATGCCAATACAAAAACGTTAATAGTTTCCAACATAATAAAACAATTTCAGTCTTTTAATGCACCTATGAACTTGACCTTTGAACGTATGACCTTGAGTCATTTATCAAATTATCCTCATGTAAATACCTACAATATTCTTTCATATATGCCCATGCACAAAGTTAATAGTTTTCAAGATAATTAACAATTTCAGTCTTTTTATGCAGCTATGACCTTGACCTTTGAACTTATTACCTTGAGTCATATATCAAAATAATGATCAAAATGACACCATTTGCTTTTAATTAAAAAAGAGCGGCCCATGGGCCTAAACGCTCACCTGAGGATATGGCGAAAATCATTTGCAAAAATACATACAATATTCTAATATACATGCCTATACAAAAAGTTAATAGTTCAAGATAATTAACAATTTAAGTATTCTTATGCATCTATGACCTTGACCTTTGAACGTATGACCTTTAGTCAAATATCAAAATGCTCATCATTTCAATACCTTTAAATGTAAGATCTTGAATCTTTTATCAGAATGATAGCCATATCAATTCCTACAATATTCCTATATACATGCCAATACAAAAACGTTAATAGTTTCCAACATAATAAAACAATTTCAGTCTTTTAATGCACCTATGACCTTGACCTTTGAACGTATGACCTTGAGTCATATATCAAAATATCCTCATGTAAATACCTACAATATTCTTTTATATATGCCCATGCACAAAGTTAATAGTTTTCAAGACAATTAACAATTTCAGTCTTTTAATGCACCTATGACCTTGACCTTTGAACTTATTACCTTGAGTCATATATCAAAATGATCGTTATGAAAATGCCTACAATATGCTAATATATATGCCTACGCAAAAAGTTAATACTTTCCAAGATAATTAACAATTTCAGTCTTTTTATGCACCTATGACCTTGACCTTCGAACGTAAGAATCATACATCAGAATGATCGCCATATTGATTCTTACAATATTCTAATATAAAATGCCAATACAAAAAGTTAATAGTTTCCAAGATAATTAACAATTTCAGGCTTTTTATGCACCTAAGACCTTGAGTCATATATCAAAATGATTGTCATTTGAATACCTACAATATTCTAAAAGTGCAAAATTACAAAACTAGGTCATGACCTTGAACTTTGACCTTGACCTCATTTCGAAAGTCTTATCAAGAAAAAGTCAAAACTGAAAACCCCATGTCAATATCTGTTCAAATAGTCATATTATAACAATTTGAAGCCATTTTACCAAATTTTGAAAATTAAACGCAAAACCGCTAACCCATTTTCGACCGAATTTCACGAAATGAACAAACTTTGGGCTTAAGACCCTAGAGAAGCCAAATATCACATCAGATTTTTTCTTCCATCATCGGTTTCGGAGAAAAAGATTTTTAAAGATTTTTGCACCCCTGGGTCACAGTGACCTACTTTTGGTAGCCATGAACTAATCTGAATTGCACCACCCCTTATATGCTTCTGACCAAGTATCATTGAAATCTGTGCAGCAGTTTTGGAGGAGAAGTCGAAAATAGGTGTTAACGACGCACACACCTATGCACGCACATACACACGCCGTGCCGTGCCATAAGCTCACATGACCTGTCGGTCAGGTGAGCTAAAAAGGCAATAGGAAATAAAATAGAAACCGCCAAACTACTCAGCTTTCTCGGCTGCGATGTCGAATATATACAACATCCAATCGGCTTAAAGAGTGTTTTGGCAGGTTTCACTCGCGACGATATAAATACAAAAACCATTTGATTTCATCTCATTCCGTCATGTATCCTTTCCAAAGCTGTACGTCTCTCTCGTTACTATATCAATTAGTTGTATCGATATAAAAATAACATGGAAAAAACGATCATTGATCGGGATGTACAGAAAAATAAAATCGACCTCTTGGCTAAAAACGAATGGATGATCTTCTGGATACTGAAACCATTGCTAAATTTATAAATTAGTCATTCCCTTTTATAAAAGTACGAATTCTATTGTCTCAACTCATTTGCAGTAAGGGAGGTGATGGAGATCGGACACGACACCAGACACAGCACCTTATCCATGAACGAAACAACAGAAATGACACAAAGTTTACGATCAAGGGACATGCGCTTCTGAAAACACATAATTGCCGTCAAGGGTTAAGGGGCCTTTGAATTATTGTCTATATTATCCACGATTCTGGGCTCTGTTGTCAGCACAGTCAAGCATAGTGATTACATCACATCAGAGTGCAAAGAAGTGGTTGTGAAAAATGTAAATGGCACTCCTGAAATCAACAACGATTCGTATGATGCGGCTTTAACGGACATGAAAGATGAATCTTGCCAGGAGGCGAGCATCTTTCCCATTCCGGAAGAGTATGGAATCTGCATATTCAAATGTCACCATGATGTTTAACTAAAACAGACAGATCTTGGGTGGCAATATTACAAAGAAAGGAGCGAGAGTCATTTAAGACAGTGGGATTATTTGGGTCTTATTGCTACGTCGATCAGAGATTGAATTAAACAAGCTAAACATTACCCTCGAAATACTTCTTTTATCCATCATACTAATATTCAAGTCTACAGTATATTTAGTTCTGTAGCAAGGGTTGAGAAGTTTGGAGAACGGACTATCCTGGAAAGGCATCATTTCAATGCCCCACGTGGATAGAAAAATAGTAGGAGCAATCTATTTATGGAAACGTGGGTGATAGATGGTTCTCACGGTTAAGGTCTCTAATGCGCGGCGTATCGCCATAGGCTAGACACTCGATGTTATCTGCTAGGGTTAGCAGAATTTATATATGAATTTAATAAATGTATGAATAAATGTTGTTGTACATTCATTCGTTTTTGCAAATGTAAAAATATTATTGCTGTATTTAAATATATGTGGTTTTTGAAATAAAAATTTGGGTGGGAGAAAATCAACAGGAGTTAACTGAAAGATCAGTTATGTGGGTTCGACCCCACAGATTTTTTGTACTAGTTCTTTGTTTCTAATGAATGGACACACATCCTTTTCCATAATAACTAAAAGTTAAACACTGATCAATTTGTCTCACAAACGATATTTAGATTAATTACATCGGTTCATTTCGTCGCCTATGGGAGGGTCAAATGCATTCAGGATTACATCTAATCCGTTTCCGTTTCTCGAGTCTCAACTTTAGCATAGACTTATGGGGCTCGTTCACCCGAGTCAAAAGATTTTAAACGAGATGGTAATCACTTAAAATAAAAGAATCAATAAAAGGAAACCAAAATGACATGCTGCGTCATTAAAAAAATTATTCTAATGACTGATTATATACTCAATTAAATTAAAAAAGGCATTTAAAAATTTAGGAATCTTCAAAATGAGATTATGCGTCATTAAAAATATCATTAATTTATATAAATGACTTGTTACATCATTAATTTAAAGACGAAAATCGATTGGGTATATATGTTTTGAATGGGCACTTCAAAAAAAAAAAAAAAAAAACAATTACAAAGATGGATTCCGGAATTAGAGTTGAGTTAAGTAATGGTGTTTAACGTCCCAGTCAGGAATATTTCACTTATATCGACACGTCGCCAGCTATAGGCGAAAGTGCAGAAATTTTGCTTGTGCGTTGCGCTGATGGCATTATACATGTTCTTTATCGTGACACGGGACCTCGTTCCCATCCGAAAGAAACGCAACTTTCATTTCGTAATGCCGAGTGCTTGGCGAAAGAACAGCCACTACCCACTTTCAAGTCTTGGGTCGGACCCGGCCGGGGTTCGAGCCCACGAGCTCCCACTTACGGAGCGAGCACTCTTCCAACTGAGCTACCGCAGTAGTGTGTTGTGAGAACATTATACTGACAAAAATCTCGATTGGTATAGGTCGTTCACAATCTGATGGCAAAGTGTTTATAAGTTTACACGAGTCTTAACTTCATAAACAGATTGAAACACCATGCAACTGTATGGAAATATTCACGCCTTCCCGCGCTCTATTGTTTGTGCGACCATAATTTAATAATAAACTGTTGGTAAACATTGCCATCAGGGTGTGAACGACCTGAACGTGAAACCAGATTCTGAAAAATATTTTTTTTAGTGTCAACCCGAGAGGGTCGTCTAGATTAATTGAATGAATGGGGATTTACGTTCCAGTCAAGAAAATTTCACTTATATCGCGACAGCACCGGTAACAGGTAATGGTAATGTGCAGGGAAAGTTCGTTAGCTTGCCACGCATACCGTGACACGGGGCATCGGTTAAGATCTCTTCCAAAGGATGTGTTCTTTAATTTCTAAATGCCGAGTGTTTGGCGCCACTACAAATTGTAGTCTTGGTCAGAACCGGCCGGGGTTGAAAACCTAGACCTCCCATGTACGAAGCGAGCACTCTACCAACGGAGCTACCTAGTGATTGGTTAGTTTAGAACGTCAAATCAGTGTGGTACTCTCTCAATGCTAGTGTGTGAGTGGTGGGAGTGGTTGGGGGTGAGGGGGTTAATTTATTTCTAAAATTACCGCATGGTTTAACTTTTCTTTTCCATCTTATCTACTGGATTTGACTGTTGCACATAAGCATGAATTGTTTTTGGTCGATACAACTATTTCTTGTACACTACTAGATATTATTAATTTCGTTGTCCTTGATCCTAATCTGTAATGGTTTGTCCGTTAACTCGATTTTCGAACAATCATGTTGTTCTTTGTTACGATGCTCGGGCATAACACTGTTAAACATGCAAAACAAACCGAAAAATAGGCTTATTACCGGCAATTTTTTTCAAGCGGACAACACGAGTGTGGACAAACGCGGGTGGACGATTCCATTTTTTTTACGCAAAAGCAACCCTAAAATTATTTTTTGGAGATAACGGACTTTTAATTACACAATGACAATACCTATCATCATAAAGATAAAAAGATAATTTATCTTGATTTCAATACATTATCGAAATAAACATTTTTGAACTTGAGGGTGGGCAGGTTGTTCCATTATCGTATTACATAGAATGATGAAATGCGAGATAAAAAAACAACTTTCAGAGCCATAATGTATATTTTTATTTCTGCTTATCGACATTTTAATGTCATTGTCACACAATAATTTATAAAAAAAGCCATTTAGATGGTGTGTGATGAGAGTGTCAAGTTTATGAGAATATCATGACTTAACCAAAAAAGTGTTTTTGATCATGTTCAGTATCAGAATTTTTTCATAAATATTATGCGAAGCTTCCAAAAAAATACTTAAGGCTGTACACCACTCTAACTTTTTTCCCATTAGGTTTTATATAAATGTATCTCGACGTTAAAAAAAAACAATGCCTCCTTAGTAAGGTAGGGTAAGTGAGTCAAGGTATTGGGGCTATTGAAATTCAAATTTATCCATGAATATCATATGATGCTTCCAAAAATAACTTCACTTTTTCCATTAGTTTTTATATATCTCTAAGTACAAAATGACTGCACCCCTCCTTAATAACGTAGGGTACCCGTTCTGACAATTCAATTGGTAGAACTGATCATCTGACCTACGTTCTTGGCCTGCATAAATATGTGCAACATCGGTTTTTGCGGCCTTTTTTCTTTTGATACTGCAGTCTTGAGTCAAACCATTTTTATAAAATTATTTCGGCTTTGGGAAATCATTTTTGTCAATGAAAAAATTAGTGAAGAAAACTTAGAGCAATATTTTGAAGATGTGTTTTCAACACCCAAAAACACACCTGTGAAAAAAAGGCAAAAATGAGGATAATACACCACAGTCAGGGGCCATCGGGATATTTAGCAGACTCGGAGGAATATTCTCCAAGAACACGAACTACACCAACCTTTCCGAGTGTGGTAAAAATACCTTCGAATGAGATTATTTACGTAAAGATTATTTACCTAAATTCATCACCAGTCACACCGCCACCACTTTCACCCCGTTTATATATCCCCGACTTCTCACCTGAACCATTAAGCTGTAGAGCCAGAGCAAAATTAGAAGATATTATAGAACGTCAAGGTGTAAAGTAAGTAAAAAAAGAATGCTTTTAGTTTTACGTTAATAGTACACTGAATAAAATTATATTTTATGTTTTTTGTGAATAAATAAGCAAATTAGATTTCTAATTACGATAAAAATAATTTTCACATCTGGCACATCAAATTCAATTGGTATTTGTGTTATATATTTCACACATATTTATCAGTTAGTTTACAACATTTGCCATAAATGTTTAGATTTATCGATAAATTTCTTCTGTTGGATTCCTTTGTAGATATTGAGTATGCAAATTAAAAAAATCAATTGGAGATTAAAATTGCTCAATCTATAATATTGCGTTTTTATTTTACAGATGCGATTTTAGTCCTATTTACATTGACTCCGACAGTAATACTGGCATCGAAAGTGACAAAAGTATATCGATTCCTAGAAGCAGCAAAGCCTTTTAAGTTTAAAGATAAATTGAAATCAACCCGTAGATCAGAACATTCGGGCACAAATGTGTCAAGGTATTGGGGGTCAAACCGGCGTATACCGAGTTGTTTGAATAATGTAACATACAATTCGTAAGTGGTCTTATCCATATGGTGCTCACACACACACACTAAAACCAGATTCATTGTAATGTTTGTCTCAAATAACTGAGCCATGGAAATGATTGATGTGACGTGGAACATCCAGGCTTTGTCATAAAGCGAGTTAGGCTTCTCTGTCGTCAGCATCGGAATACACATGTAATGAATTTTTTCGGTCTGTTGCGTTCAATCTATATCCGTAGCCATGTGAGATATTAAATCTAGCGGAATTATTGTTATAATTAAATATGGGACTATGTTTTTTTTTTCTTTTTTTAATATATGTTGAACAGTATTGCATATTTCTATTTTTTTTAAAACTTTGTTTTGTAGATGTAACAACTACCGGCAGCACAACAACAACCAGAAAAACCAAGACCACCATACACCTTACCAAACCTATTACATTACGCACCACTACCGTGTCGACCTGGTTCGACACTAAGTACCAGGATGTCTCCCAGAATATACAGCACTACCAAATTACTTCTTACCACTATCAGATCAACAATCAATCCTCCTGTCACAACACCACGTGTAACTACACCTTTCCCTCATACCACCACCAACACCACCACTGTATTACCTACTATTCTTAGTAAGTATGTCAATATATCAACTGAAAAAATGCATGTAACAACAAATTTAACTTTTGTCGAGCACCACCCAATGCAGTATTTATGGTATTTGTTTTTCCTTGTTTTACCCGTTTTTCTCCTGTCCGTGTACTGTTTAATTAAACATTGGAGGGAAAAGTTACTGAATAAAAATGCTAGAAATGTAGACGATGATAAAGTAAGGGTTTCAGTTGGAAATTCTGGACTCGATATCATTCCCCGATACCATCGACGAGATTCGGTTGACTTTACGGAAGATAATATTTTTATGAATACTACATCAGAAAATGAAGTTAAAATATTCAATGTTAATGCATATGTGGGCACTACTCGAAATAATAAATCTGAAATATTTGATTATGAGGAACCATGTCACATTTACGCTACTGTTCAATCGCTGAACACAAATTATAACTAGTTCTTACTTTATTCAAAATTATAATATTAATTTAAGACATTGTGTATTATTATTGTTAACTAAATTTGCTAAACGTATGTAATTTATAGTCATTTACGTTTAATATGTGCATGTGTAGTCTCACATCCTCTGTCGGATCTGTAGCTCAGTCACAGTGGGGGAGTGTTTTCGTTTCAACCCGACCACGGATGTTGATTTATCGCCTGTTTGTAGACATATAAAAAATAGAGTATAGGCTGGTTCACTTTTGTTAATATCGTTGTCACCAGTTTGGCGTCATCTGTTGTTAACATAATATGGCGGGGATGGAATGTTTGTGACGTTCTGGCTCTGTGAGATAGCACTAATACATGTCGGACTTTAAAACGAGCCTACGTCATATGTACATACATTCTTCTAAGATTCTTCTGGAGATTAATAGAATTGTTGAATAGATAAAAAAAAATACTGATACGACTTTCAACATCATTACAACTCTTTTTTTTCAGTTCCTATGGGGATTCTGTTGTTTGTTGCACCATTTGTATTTCTTCTATATAAAAGTTACAGAGCATACGCTTCAAACACACCTGCTCCTCTTGATGACGAATCTCTAGTCACTTTTAATCCTGTACATAACAGTACGACTGCTTCTGCTGCTGATGATGTTAACGATGAGAGGGATACATGTTTACCAAAGAGAAAGAGAAGACAACCCAGATCTCGCATACCAGTGTAAACGTACAATCTAAAATCAAAATATCGGACGGATCCGGCGTAGGAACAATTATAAGTTCATATCTGGACATTTATCTGTTTCCAGTGTTTTGTAACATAATCTTAGTTCTGTTACGTTCTCCAGGAAGATGAAAGATTTTTAAAATTTGTTTCCAGTTTTTATTAACATTTTTATTTCTATTGCGTTTCTCTGGACACTGAAAGGAAGATAGAAGATTTTTTCAATTTTTAAATTAATAGTTTCAAGTCTTATAAGAATTATTATTTTCGTTTTTGAAGATCATTTTTGTTATCATCTCATCAAAGAAAGACAGAGATCATATTCCTATTAGTTGGATTTTGTTTTGTAAATTCTTGTGAAAACTATATTTCTTTTTAAAGATATTTTTTGTTACATCCTTTGATCCAAAGGAATATAAAGGTCATATTCCTATTATTAGGATTTAGTCTTGTTTTATAAAATTATTGTTCCAGGTCTTATGGAAAACTATTATTTCATTTTTAAAGGTTATATTCATTACATCTAATCTATCATGTATGACCTACGAAGGCCGTAGAGGGTTAACACGGACTTATGTCTTTCGTGTAAAGTAAGAAAAAACTAAGTTCTATTCCAGATAACAATATGATTATATTTCTCTCTTTTTTGTGTAATGATCGATTGTTTTATAAATAAATGTTAACGCAAGAGTTTTTTTAAAAAATCTTTTGTTGCACCCAAAACAATTCTGTAAATGGTACAGGTATGACAAGTTAAACCGGTTTTGAATTAATTTAAAAAATTGTAGATTTCTTTGTACACGATTCTTCTTTGACTAGAACTTAAAATAATCGAGGTCCCGTGGCACGATAAAGACTACCTTGTATAATGTCATCAGGGCAGCACAACAGAAAAAAGTCTATAGATTGCGACGTCTCGATATATAAAGTGAAATAATCTTGGCTCGGACGTTAAACAACATTAACCTAACCTCGGTCCTATTTTCAAGGATTTTTTATTGGTTCACAGAAACGATCTTCATTCTTATCTATATATATTTGTTAACATTTTTTATCAGAGATATATTTTAGGTGTTATGTTGAATTTTATTTTTTTTTTTAAGGTCAATGGAAGAGGATTAAAGTATACAATTTGAGACATCATTTGAGAATATGGTGGTGTCATCGTCAGTTAATAATAATCTTATTACCTTTACAGAACAGAGATACTTGCACGTCTCAATTACTTACTGGCTGTAAGGACTGGTTTGCAGTTGACAATGTCGCAGTTATACAATGAATTGAAGAAAATAGAGAGCGAGATGGAAGAATTGCAACATATCATAAACCAAGCAGCCTAATAATATATATCGTGTATCTATATGGCGTATATATTGGATTTTTTTGTACTAACTATATATATATAAGTATAATGACACATTAGGGTATGCTGATTTTTTTCTTTTTTGGTGAACACTTTTCAGTGATAAAAGTAAGCGAAGTCAAACTTTTTGTTAGTTGAAACATCAAGATAAAATGTTAGTTGAAACAACAAGATGGAAGAAGTTTAACAAACTTTTTGTGATGAAGAAACTCGTCTTCAAATAATGTTATTTTCACAAGAGTAAGATATTTGGAAATCGTGAATTATGTTAATGTAGTAATAATATACTTTTTTGTCATTTATGAAATGTATCCTTTTTTTAATTTGCCTCTACTAGTTCATATTTTAAATAAACAAATTTTACTGACTTTTTAGAAATTATTGTACTGTATAGTATATGGAAAAATTGAAGTGACAAACATTAGTGTCGAACCGAAGACATGTTTTTTAGAAACCTTAATATGGTCCACTAGGGACTTTTCAATTGTGAAAAAAAAATTTTTCTATTATGTTCAATTTTAGACACAAAATTTCTAGACGTAAAACTGAATGTCGAACCAGGCGTTAGACAGTTGACCCTTAGGACAAAAGAGAGAAAAAATAACCTTAATAATTGAAAAAGATGGTTACTTTACTCAATACAGATCACTTTTCTTTATATACCTTGAGCACATTCAATTTTATAATTGAAATAATCTTGATGGAGCGTAAAATACCATTCCAATAAAATTTATTCTGGACATTTTTTTATAAGTGAAATAACTTTGATGGATTGTAAAACACCATTCCAAACAAAATTTATGCTGGACAAGTTTTATAAAGGAAATAATCTAGGATTGTAAAGCACCATTCCTAACAAAAATTTATACCGCCTCGATAAGTGACAAAATCTTCACCTCTCGACTTTAATTTTGTGCCATTTACTAAATGTTTTGAAGATATGGATGATAAATATTATTGGCTAACCTGTCAACACGCGGTATTAAATTCTATCTGTTTTAAAACATGGGTTAGATGTTAATAATCTATTATTTAAAAGTCGTTTTAGATATAGTTTATCTATTATTAATCTAAACTTGTTACTTGACACAGATGACAACTTTTACACTAATGTCTTCACAGTCCCTGGTGACTTTAATTATTACTATCGCAGATCAACAAACCGCTTTTTATATTTTTTTCTAATCATTCTAGATGTTTCGTTTAACGAGATAATTCTCGAACCATGACGACATGGAATATTCTCTTGTATTCATGACAATGATTTAAACTTCTGAAATTCTGAATCGGTCTTTGTTTAATTTACAGAAATTAGGAATTTTTTTTTTTTTTTTTGATAACTCTATCTTTGATTTAAATTTAGATTTTTCCTGGAAGTTTTATTTTTAGACCGATTCTTATATTAGACCTAATTTTGTCTAAGATTCTAGAGTTCTAAATTTAGACCGAAATTTCTAGAGGGTTCTATTTTTAGCTTCACACATCTTCAGGTGACGTCACGAACTTTCTAGAGGGTTCTATTTTTAGCTCTTTCTGGAAGGTTCTAAAAATCTCGACGGACATCAAGACAGCACCAACCCCCCCCAGAAAAAGATGGAATTGGGACCTAGGCCTGAAACCAGGCCAGAATTTGAAATGTAAGTATTTACGAGTGAAATGTACTGCAATGTCATATTCAATTTTTAGTTAAGATTACGGTGACCGAGTGGGTTATAGCAAACACTTTAATGTCTCTCGCCGCCTAGGTTCAAATTAAGGCTATATCTGAGTTTTGCTTGTTCAAAATCAGAACTGAATGTCTCGATATTTCACTTAAATGTTAAACACCATTAAACAACGGCTACTTTTTTGTGTCTAGCAATTGCTGTTTATTACATTTAAACGTTTGAATTATATACCATTAAGCGTTCAGTTTCAAGCATGTGATCGGGATTTTTTTTAAGTCTTCTATTTTATTCTAATATTATTTCAGCTCCAACATAAAGGAATAGGAGGAAATCATAGACAAAAGAGAAAGAGAGATTGTTATGGAGCTTCAGTCCCAGCTTTTGAATAAAATTATTAAATACATAAAAATAAAAATTAAATTTTAAAAAAGACAAAAAATATTTACCCTCAAACTTGAGATTCAGTTAAAAATCTTAATGCTGGACTCTTGTTTCTTTCGGGGGTGGATTGGTGTCACATTTCGATATGAGAAGACATAAAAATCAAGAAGTACCACTTGAAACATTTTTTAGAATTTAGTTATTAAAAAGTCTACTGCTTGCTTATGTAAGTATTGAATATCATCATTATGACTATTAGCTATTAAGTCTTTTTATCACTTTTTAATATATTCAATTATTGTCATACTTGACTTACTTTGAGAAACAGTGTTGATCAATAAGTACTTTGAATCATTTGTGTTGGAAAATCCTGCCTTTCATATATCTTCACAACTAGGTCAAGGATCAATAGGTAGTACGCGTTCAAATCTTTCATGTAGGTCAAGGTCATTGCCAATCCCTTATGTAGGTAAATGGATATTTGAGATCATCAAGGGCATTCAGGTTTGCTCCTGCTCCAGTCTCCGACCTCGGATTGTGCTAAATATACTACTAACATACACTTTAACTACATCACACGTCAACAAGTCTTCAATGTATGTCTCAATTGACATCATAATGACTACAATACTAATAAGGCATATTTAGGCCTCAATTCTTCTTGATTACAGCTAAGTGTGAATCAAAAAAAGTTTCATTTTTTCATCAAGATAGCTATCAAAGTACTTGTTAAATGATATGTTTTACACAGTGTACGCGCATGAAAAATGGAATATGTGGTTAGGAATTTTTTTTAACTAATATCGAAGCAGTCAGTTCTGGGATTATTAATGGAAACAAGATTTAACTCTGAATAGTTACTCATGACCAAGTCATTGTACTGGCTTTTACTACATAACTACTGCTAACTCCTTGTGTGCTGAACGTTGATACTAAATTCTTAATGGAGGAAGTTAAGTAGCAAACAGAAAGGATTAGCTTCATAACACAATTTCCGGTTGTCTTTTAAAGTTTAAAGTAGTTTGACAATTTCAAAAGTATGTTTGTACAAGTGCAAAGAATTTAATAAAAATGTTTAAAATATACAAGTGTTAAATAAAAACATAAACAAATTTAAACTCTATTCTAATAATAACTTATAGTGTCTCATTACCGCCAAGAGTTAATTTCCCAATCGATAATTGCACGGTAGGGTGTTCCATCATTGGTTTACATAGCTCCTATATTAGGTGAGGAGCTATCATTATAAAGCAAATTGGCGTAGAAAAGCCCATTTCTCACCATATCATCCCAAAAGCAAATATTCCTATTTGAGATGACATTTTTAACTGCTGAATTCTTTAAGATTCTTTTTAAAAAAATTATTATATCTGAACATCCGTAAGTGTAGTATAAACTGTAACTAGTGAGATCCACATGTGAAAATCTTCATAATGTTAAAATATTGCTCATTAACATTAAACTATTTGTTGATTGTACTTTTACTTTCCGAAAATGGAAAGTACGAATGTGGCGTGGGACCTGCCTCCTGGCTCCTTAATCCACATGCGCTCCCTGTGGCAACACAGGATGAGCCTTCACAAAAAGCCATCCTGAGGTAACATGCTGTATATGTGTGAAGTAATAACAATGTTAATGTTTTAACAGATTCTGTGTTTATGCATGTTTGTAGCTGAAGTCAAGATCAAGCAGATCCTAATGTGGGAAAGTGTCAGTTCTCTTGTCGAAGGTAAAGTTTGGTCATTTTCTGCGGTAACCTTCTCTATCAGAACCGACTGCCTGGATCTAGCAAAAACCTTGAAATAGCTAGTCTTCATAATGAAAATATTGCTCGACTATTCTCCATCTCGCATATTTGGAGCCTTAAACCTACCAATAATGGTGTTCATGGAAACCTGTTCGCTGCTTTCTTCGCGTATAGAGGAATATTTTAAACAAGGTGTTCTCAAGTCCAGGTACAGATGCAGTGCTACCGAAAGCCTACTTAAACATTTGGTTTTAATATATTTTTGCTCATTTTACATTCTGGATGTTTTATTTTTAAAAAAATTCAGTGCAAATTTAGTAAATCACTGCTAATGATGAATCGTTTTCTTTGTTAGAAAATATACCACCCCAACTATAAAGGTAGATTTTGCCCGTTATCTACATCGAGCGTTAAAGGATCAGCACCGATAAAAAACAACAATGAATATTAAATCTCCTATTTATTCCCCAATATTTTACCCCATGGAAAATTCTTAAACTATTATTGGTCAATTTCTAATCAGGTAGTATGAAACAATTTACAATGTTTGAAGCAGAGGTCAATATTGCCATGAAATATTGCAATGTTCACCGCTAGGCACGGAAACTTACGACTGTCCATTACGGAAACTACCGAGTAATCCTACTTAAGATTACGTAAGTGTGACAGGGTAAAATCAAATAAATTTTATTGTAAGTTGTCCATATGAAATAAAGATACATTTTACTTGTTTGTCTTGTTTATTGAACTCTTGTATTTGTGCTGTAAACATGTGTTGTTTTGTATTTGTCTACACTTGTTATGTTGTCCTGTATTGTATTATCCTGTTATTCTGTTTACTATGGTCAGTCAGATGTTGTGGAGTTATCTGTCCACTTGTGGTCACTTCCTTTTGGTCAGAGGTTTATTCTGATTGGCTCACATAATTTTCTGATGGTCAGATATTTTTGATTTGGCTCTGCTGTTTTGATGATTTGAAACAACTTATTTTACAAAATATCATTTAACAGGCATCACACAAGGAAAATATTAATATCAATACATCATACAATTAACAATTTCCATAAATTCTCATATTTCCATATTATCCCATTTTGGTCTTTGTCTCTTTTAATATTACTAATTTTATGGATGAGAGCTTGTGTAATGGTTTGAATGGATGAGGCTGTTTTTCATAAAGCCAGTGTGAATGAAATCTTCCCTTTTAATGGTATTATGTTACTTAAAATCGGCTTCAATATCCTTTGTGAAATATCATATATTATAGCCGGTTTATAGTTAAGGTTGTAGAAATTATGTGTAAATGCATGACGTGTTTTGCCCATTTAATGTTATTTTCGTGCAGGTATTTATAAATCTCATTTGTTTATTTAGGAGCACGAAAATATAGATCAATTGTAGACCAGTATAGTCTAAGGACCACATCCTTGTAAGATATTTATTATTATTTTCATATTTTTTCCAAATTCCCTTTATTGTACAGGATCAATATGTTTTCGGCTAAACTGTCTCTTGTTTTTCCTACATTCTTATCTTATCATGTGACTCCAAGTGCTTGTTTTCTTTTTGTGTAAATATTACAAATAGCCGATATACACTTATATCTTCTAATCCATTTTGTTTAAAATATATTTTAATGTTCCGTAGAGTTTAGATAACATAAACGTAGTAAATCCATAAGTTTGCTTAAACACATGTAAATTTGTTAGAGCTGAAACGAATATCCGAATGTTCGAATACAAATAGAAATCAACTGGTATTCGAATTGTATAATTGCATTCGAATATTCGTTTTGAAACGCCCCCTGGTTTCACTTTGAAAAAAAACATGGATGCCAGAAGAAACTCAAAAAGTCCGATATTTGGATACATTTTGACAAACTTCCAGAGGAAAAAAAAAGCAAAATGCAATCTATGCGATACCAAATTTGTGTACACTAGCACAACCAGCAACATGCTAAACCACTTAAAAACAAACATTCATCTCTTTCTACCTGGTTAGCATAGTCAAAATGCGATGATCGTTTACATGCATATGAATTGTTCCCGATACCTCTTTTCTCTAATTATAACATGAAATGATGTTTGAATCTAGTAGTCACATAAAGAATATATATACACATGGATTTAAATCATTTAATATCCAAATAAAGTGTGCTTCCATTGAATTTAATAGATTAATTGCTTTAATAAATGCCGCTAGCTTTCAATGACCAATGACCCATATATACAAGTTACAAGGTGATCTTGAAACAGCCTGTTCACAGACATAAAACGTAAGGGGATCTAGAAACTCCAAAATACGACCACGTTTCACGATTTTCTAGTTTTGTTTCGTATTTTTTTCCAGTTCTTTGGAGAACCAAATGGCAAATTGTTACACTTTGTTTAATGGTTATTTCGATTATAAAACAAAACAAAAATATAAAATCATGATGAATTTATTATAAATAAATGAAATTAGAACTTTCTTCTGTATTTACAGACCAGTAAGAAAGACAACACAAGATGTTGGTTCCTTTTTCAAGAGACCCATGCCTACAGTGTCCTGGCAAAATATCACAAAAAGTCTCGTTGAATTTTGTGCTACTGATCTTAGGCCTCTTAGTATTGTTAACGGTGATGGTTTCAAAAAATTTGTATTCAACTTGAACCCGTCATATAAGGTGCCAAGTCATACCACCATGAAAAATTATACTAGATATTATTATGAAAACATGAAGCAAGAAGTTGTGTCTATCCTTAAAGAACAAAAGGCCATAGGTGTTACCACTGATACTTGGACTAGTTGTGCTAGTATGGGCTTTTTATCTCTTACATGTCACTTTATTGATTCTAACTGGATCATGCAACATCTGACCGTGGCAACAATCGAAATCAAAGATCACCACACTGGAGTTCATTTAGCTGATGTTGTTCGGGGAATATTATTTGATTTGGATATAGATAAGAAAGTTATCTGTGGGATCACAACTGATAATGCTGCAAATGTTGTTAATATGTGCAAGCAGTTGCAGTGGCCCCACATTAGATGCTTTGCACATACATTACATCTTAGTGTTAAAGCTGGTTTACAACTACCCGCTGTTGCTACAGCTGCAAGTTGTGCTAGGCGTCTTGTGGGCCACTTCAAGATGTCTACTCTTGCAAGTAATGATTTAAAAGAGAAACAAAATCAACTGAAACTCCCAACACACTCCCTTCTCCAGGATGTGCCCACGCGCTGGAACTCCACATATTTTATGTTCAATCGTTTGCTAGAGCAACGACTTGCCATATTTGCAGTTTTGCACAATTCTTCTGTCACTAGTCTATCAGACGCTCGTACACTTGAGCTATCTGACAAGGTCTGGCACACCATTGAGGAAATAACCCCTATTCTGAAACCTCTAGAAATTGCAACTCGCACGGTTTCTGGTGATACATATCCCACTCTAAGTATGGTGTATCTTCTCATAATAGGTTTACTCAAGAATCATTTGGTCATGAAAGATGATGATGGACGAGTTGCAGCTGCTTTTAAGGCCACTGTTAAAAAGGATCTGGAATCCAGATTCCCTTCTGAAGATGACCCAGCCCTAGTTGAGCATGCAGCTGTAGTTGCCTCTGTTTTGGATCCTCGGTATAAGTTATGTAAGTTTCTGGGTGATGAGCAGAACACTGCACTGCATGCTCATCTATTGTCACATATCTGAGACTGGTAGTTCTAGTACGATACCAGAACAACCTCCAATTGTAAAACAGGAAAACTGTGATGGTGGTATCACACAAGTCAATAAAACAGGAAAACTGTGGTGGTGGAGGTGATATCAACCCATCTGACGTTAGTGCCATGCAATTTATTTTAGGCGACATGATTGACTTGACGGGACAAGACAGGTATGACACTCCCAAAATGCAACTGGATAACTATTTTAATGATCGGTCTGTAGGTTCGAACCCCACAGAGTGGTGGAAGTACAACAACACAAAATTTCCCCTCGTTGCCAATTTAGCCAGACGTTATTTATGTATCCCTGGAACCAGTGTACCATCAGAAAGGGTTTTTTCAGAAACTGGCAACCTTATCACCAGAAAACGAGCCAGTTTAGATCCAGACACTGTGAACCAACTTGTTTTTATTAAAAGTCGCCTTTCTGCCGGAACCAGAATGAATTCAAGGAATAAACCATTCACCAATACACACATTATGCCTGCTCCTTTACAGTCATGTGTTCCAGTTTCCTCCAACACTACTGTGTCATCTTCTGTTGTGAAATCTAATTCATTAACCCCACTTCCTACTTTGCCAGACCTTGATACTATCAGTGACATGGACATGTAGGCCCGATTCTTGAAAATCCAACTTAGTTTGTTCCCGTTGAGAGTTTCGTTTGTTTTTGTTCAAACATTTTGATAACTTGCAGACTGTTTTGTTACTGTTTTGAGAATTATGATTATTAGTGGATTCGAATTGTTGAAACATTTCATTATTTCATATTGCTGACTGTTTAAAATTGCTTAACTGTGAATAATTGACTAGCTAGTACAAGTTACAATGTCAATTCTTAGTTTTAACTTTGCCGTCTTTCGCGTTTTGATGCTAGTTTTCATTTGTTCTTCAGTTGCAATTCTTTTATTTTTTTTCATCTTTCCTGTCGTTAATTTGCGGTATTTTGCAAGTTGGCCTACTGTGACACTTGGGTTTGATAATTGTCTTATTGATTTTATATTTTCTGTAGTTGCTATTACTCTTTTGTCCGAAGATTTTTTTTTGCATCACGGACCTTGGTTTAGCTCGATTGTCAATTTTATTACGATGCGTGCAATATTTTATTTTGTTAAACAATTAGCTTTTCTTTCTTTCTCTTTTATATTTTATTTATTTATTTATTTATTTAAATTTTTATTATTTTTATTATTATTATTTTGCGGAAGTGTTTATTCAACTTTATTGATAAATAAAATCTTAACTGTTGTAAGTTAATAAAATTATGTGCAAAAATTACGTTTCTGTCATAATCTTGTCAGAAATTCTGAGACGATCCCCAGGTAAGTTGATCCTTGCTTCCGATTGGATAGCTAACATTTATTAGTAAACACAGATACAGACAGACGACAGAGAAAGAAATCATCAAATACAGGTAAAAACCGTAAATCGTGTAATATTTGCATAGTAGATAGTATATATGTACCATAATACAAGACATATTGATCAGGTAGACAAGTTTAACTGAAAACTTCACGTTTCGTAGCATTGTAACTGATAGCGGGTGGGATGTGCTGGAAATAACGAGCATTTATGTATTTCCTTGTTGAAAGTAACTTTTACGAATATTCGAATACGAATCGAATATCAACTTACGAATATTCGAATGCCAAAATCTGTATTCGTTTCAGCTCTAAAATTTGTAATTAGTTTTTGTGAGGAATTTTCCCGGCAAAAATGTTTGTTTGTTAATGACGTCACGTCCATTAGAAATGCATTGTGGGACGGGTTATACTATTTTTATGTCTCTGTAAATCAGGTTATTCATCCGTTAATTCACTCCTTTCCGTCGGTAGGTGTCGCTCTCGTCGGCACTACCGGTTTATCTGTCTGCGGGGCAAGGTCACTTCCGCGTTATCTGTAGATATATGAGAAGATCGATCTTTATGTTTATATTTTTTATGGGTGGACACGATCATTGTTGTGTGGTTAATTGTACAAACAGACGAGGGACTACTGATGTTTCATTTCATCGAATTCCAGCTCAACCAAAGAGTAGACGAAGTGCGTGGATCAGAGCCATAAGTAGGAAAGAACATGCGACGAAAAACTGGGTCGTATGTGGTGCACATTTTCAAAGTGGGAAGCCCAGTAAAGATCCCGCCGATGTAGATTATATACCTACATTACTTCCACATAAGACACAGAAGCATACAGTTCCTAGATACAGTCATCTTAAGAGACTGTGCGAAGATCCAGATTCAGAATCCAGTATTGATTCAAGTGGCCCTGACAGCGACAACAGTACTGATGAGATCCAAGAGATTGATAAGTCCCTAGAAATAGAGACACCTACCTGTCCTGAGACAATACAGGATAATGATTCTCAAGGTATTGATTGATTGATTGATTGATTGATTTATTTATTTATTTATTTATTTTTTATCTGCATTTTGCATTATTTATCTATTTATTTATTTATTTATTTATTTAATATCTACATTATTCATCCCCTGCTTAAGTTGGGTCAATGAAATTCATAATTTCAAATTGTATTTTAGAGTTTTAATTTTATTAGTTTATCTATTTAATAATAATATAAACTTGATTTCCCATTTTAAAAAAAATCTATCAAAATTTATTGAGCATATCAAAAGTAAGTATGTTAACTTGTCTGTCAATTTTGTTTGCGTTTTATTTAAACACGAGTTGTGTATACACGAATCAATTTTTATATCCACTATATTTATTTTTTTTCAGTTAACCATGATCATTCTTACCACTTAGAATGTACAGATCCCCTTCTTAAGGAACTGAATAAGAAAGATGAAAAGATAATGATGCTGGAGGAAAAAATCCGAGAATTGGAATTCCAAATGGGAAAATTGAAGTTTAGACTGGAGACCTTTGAGGATGACGACAACATGATCAGATTTTACACTGGTTTCCCGTCCTATAAGGCATTCTGGTCATTTTTTACCTTTTTAGAGCCACGTGCAAAATGGATGAGAAGATGGAGAGGTAGTGAAACTTCAACGCCAAGTATTGCTGGGACAGAGGCTGGGCTAGGACGCAGAAAATTAAAACTACAGGATGAGCTTTTTGCGGTTCTAGCTCGACTTAGGCTCAATTTACTTGTCAGCGATATATCACTTAGATTAGGCATAAGTGAAGGCCAGTTTTCAAAAATGTTTACCAGCTGGATTTCCTTCCTAAACACCGAGTTGAGTGAAATGATGACATTTCCTTCAAAGGAACTTGTCATGCAATATTTACCAGAATCTTTTTCAGAATTCCCAAACACTTGTGTTGTGATAGACTGTACCGAGTTGTATGTCCAAAGGCCATCAAACCTGAAGTCTCAGAAACAGACTTGGTCCAGCTATAAACACTGGAATACTTTTAAAGTTCTTGTTGGTGTCACTCCAGATGGACATGTGAGCTTCTTGAGCCCATTATTCTCTGGTGCAATAACTGACAGAGAGATAACAGTGAAAAGTGGTTTGCTTGAGAAATTGGAACCTGGCGACAATATAATGGCAGACCGTGGTTTTGAAATTGACGAGGATCTACCTGAGGGAGTGACAATAAATCTGCCGTCTTTTAAGCCAACTGAAGGGAAACAGTTTTCAATTACTGAAATTGAAAAAAGTCAAAAAATCGCAGTGGCTAGAGTGCATGTTGAACGCGTCATTGGTAGAATTAAAAGTTTTCGCATTATAAAACATGTCATGCCTTTGTCACTTCAACCACTGGCAGAAAAAATATTCAGAGTCTGTGCATTTTTAGTGAACTTACAGACACCTGTCATGAAGGCTGACAATTAAGAAGTGATGCAATATCATTAGACAAACATTTTTTCAGTTAACATGTTTCAGGGTTTATTGAAATATCAGTGCAATTTGTGAATTCTTAATTGTTTAAAAATAAAAAATTGTAATATTAATTGATGTTTTCCTTTACATGAACTTTTCAACCTAATTTGAGGGTGGGAAGATCTACAATCATTTCTTTCTGTTGGTGCAGGTACACTCGTGATTTGCTTGTACTAGCTCAGCAGAAGCTAATGCAAAATTCAAAATGTAGATTATCCTGACTCAGAGCTGACATTTTTTTCTCTAATTTATTAATGCCGAGTACTGAGCTTGAAGGCACTTTAATAAATGCTCTAGCCATATTATCATATTGGTATTTCAGTTAAATGTTGGAGATCAAGAAAAACATCTCTGACGGTCAGACAGATGATATCAAACTTCAATACAACTATGCAAGAATATTTACAAAAGCAAAAACAAAACTTTAAAACTGTTAAAATAAATTTATAAGGTTAAATACAGATAAAATTAAACTAAATTTGAATTCACAGAACAAATCAATTTCCATAATATGAATGAGAATTTTCACCATTAAAGTTAATGGAAGTTACCAAATATAGATAGACTCATATATCATAGGAAAGTTCATGCTTTACATATAAAATCATGGTTCTTCTTTCATTATTCAATATGAAATCTAAAAGCTTAATAATACACTACTGACTATTAACAAACTTCATATAGTGCTTCGTGTAAAATGACTGGAGTTTTTCATAACACTCATCCCACACGACCTGGTCAAATTCAATTTGTTCAATATGGCAACCATAAGAAGACCATACACCAAAAAAGGCTTTTTTCAAATTACAAACTGCCATTTGCCCCAAAACTTGAAAATAATAATTATGTTCCCTATCGAGAATAACAGTATCCTCTTCATCTACTGTCAAATAGTAGTTTGATGCATCGGCCAATTCAGTAGGACATTGTTTCAAATTCTCGCTTTTTAAGGAAGATTTTAGTTCCACTACGAAGTAACCTTCACCTTCAATGTACAAAATTCTATCTGGTGATGCTGCCAAGAATGGCATAAGCGGATTAATAACTAAACCCGAGTGATACAGCACAATGTTTCTGTCACCATATTCCTCATACACATGTTGCATTAATGCATCTGCAGCATCACCCTCGTGTTCCCTGCCAAACTGAACTGATTTTATTTTGTCGAGGCATTTTGGATTGTACAAGCTCAACAAGAAATCACTATCAACACTTTTCCTTCTTTTAATTATTTTTCCAAAATTAGATGAAGTAAGTCTAGGTTTTCTTTCTTCTATCCACCTTGAACATTCACTCTGGCATCTAGTTGATTTTTCGATTTCATGGGCTTGATGAAAATCAACAATTACAGCATCACTAAAATCGGAAACATCAAGTTTACAATTGCAGCTTTCATTTGTATGTTTAATACAAACTGGAAGTTTTGGATGGGGAATATCTACACAAGTTTAAACCTCTTCCTCATGTACAACATTTATGTCATTGACACAACAAATACCATCATGCGCCCCAGATTTTGTAGTTTTTCGTGAATAGCGAACGAAGGTACAATCCTGCACAAGTGTTGCATATTCCATAGCAAAGTTATGCCGATCAATGTCGGTCTGTTCCGTCCTCACTATAGCTTCAAATTTAGTAGCACTAACTTCCTTGGTTCTTGGTGTTTTGGAAACGGATTTCTTTTCAATTACCAAATCGGATACTTGGCAAGATTCTGTTTTCTTTGAAGCAGGTGCTGGCCATGAGGGATCCCTGCTTGTACATGACATGCTGCTATAACCTTTTTTCTGGCATTCTAGTAGTGCCAGTAGGAGTGCTCCGACATGTCCACATTTTTGTGAGAGTCTGAAATTACACAAAATAAATAAATAAATAAATAAATAAATAAAAATAAGAAATTAAAAAATAAATAAGTAAATAATTAAAAATAAATAATTAAATAAATAAATAAATAAATAAATAAATATGTAAATAAATAAAGATAAATAAGTAATTAAATAAATAAATGTCAGATTTAACCTGGATCCTATTCGCAGTGAAGGAAAAATTACAGAAAAGTTGAAAATTTGAATCCGACTTCAACCTGTTCCAAATTATTTTATTATAATTGTATTTTGTAATGTCTATATTTATGCAAAGATCTGCAGTTTGTAATCTATAAAAGTTACACCTCTGTACAGGATATACAAGTAACATCAACACTGTATAATATATGAAGGAAAATGTTTTCCATAAAACAAATAATTTTCATATTTACCCTGCAAGGCATGTACAATGTGCTGATTCCACAACTGGAGTCCGCTTATTGAGAAATTGCAACATCACTGTATATGTTTGCTGCTTCATGCTGGCACCACATGTGCATTTTACATTTACAATGTCATCAGCTTCCTGAAAATACACAATATCAAGATTAAATAAAGTCATGTTCACAAGGTAAGCATTAATAAATTATTAAATTGATATAATGTTTATTGCAATTGATATAACACCTAGCAATGTTGGTGTTCACTGAATGTGGAATACTAGCGCGGAGCCGGCGTAGTCATAGTGTACATGATTAATTTTTTATGTGAATATATATTTATATAAACTTTATGTATTTTGGTGTATTTTATCAGTGTTTATTACTCGTGACAAGTAGTAGCTGGTTACATGTCGTTTTATGTTGCATAGTCAATTTTTCAGCAATTTGCGACAAGATCTTGAGGATAGCATGCACATGTGAATTTGTGATCCGATTGGTACAAGGGTGGACTGATGGAAAATTTATTGACACAGTGTGTCAATGACAGGAAAGCAGTGTTAATCTGCGACATTGTGTATCGTACACAATGTGATACACAATGTCACAGATTCACACTCTGTCATATAATGCTGAGCCTGATCCAACCAGTTAGGGCTTATGGCAAGGGAAAATAAACTTTTTACAGATTTGTAGTTTATTTCTAGTCTAGATCTCATGTTGTGTTTAAGCAGCACACTTTGTTTCACATTCATAGGCACATTCAACTTCAAGCCTAAAAATTACAAGCTATACCTGTGATCATATTAGAAAGGATTGTGTGTGGGGGTGTAAATAATAACAAAATTTAAATTGGAATATCTTACACTATTTGAACATAATACTCTGGTGACTTTCCCTGCATTAAACAAGCCATCTGCTCTGTCCAACACCCGCCGATGCATATCTGACCAATCTGGTTGCTGATCATGTGTTGACATTTTACTAGCTGGTTCTCCAGTTAGGTAGTTAGTTACCCAACCCAGTGAAAGTTTTGGTACACCATCGATCTTGTCGTCCCATTTCAATGTCTTATTTTTTAATATCTTGTCAATCTCAGATCGTGATGATGAAGGTAATATAGAGTTTTCGACAGCTTTTGATATGTCGCGTAGTACATCACTGCCGGCATACATTTTACTTCCTGGTTTGGGAATGCTTTGTTTTTCCCCCTTCACTTCGCCATTAACCACATTCTGTGCATCCAAAATGCGATCTATAAGCACCCTTTTAGTACCAGTCTTTCTTCTCCCTAAGCTCTCCAATATATCTCGTAAATCGGTCACTTTTTGTTTCTCTAATATCTCCCGTGTGTAAGTCGCCATGTTATCGATTTTCTGAAAATGATCTTGCCCCGCAATGGGTAAGGGAGATAATCGTCGACGTGAGCGACCTCTGGCGGCGGAAAGTTCAGAATTTATGTACTTTGTTTCTATTTGTAAAACAGGGATGAATTTAGATTAGAAGGATTCTACACCTATAAATAAATATTGATTTGAAATGGCATTTGGTGTCAATCTTTTGTTTTGAACCAAACTGTAACATAAGCAATAGCCAAATAACTTTTATAGTTCTCTATTAGATGCAATTTTACGCAGTTTAAACAGGCTTTGTCGTAATAAGAGGTAAAGGAAATCGCTTTCTGTACGGTATAATAAAGTAAATAGTGCCCTTGGTTGAGAGAAATATGGAGGATTGTCTCCCCTTGGAATTTGATTATAATGATGTTCCCTTAGTCAACTTTAATACTTTCTTAAGAAACCGACTTATTCATACATAGCTCTGTATCGAGGAAATACGCGTACAATCTTCTAAATCAAGTGTAAAGTAATTTCCCATAAAATTAATTTCCTGTCATGTGCTTTCGGTACGTGCACGCAATATTCAACGTTCTTTTTCGTAATTTCGTTATTATGTTGATAATGCAAACGAAATATAAAGTCGCAATATACCACTTCAAATTGGCCCTAAATGGCCACGCCTTAATAAAAAGTCATCTCGTCCGTAATCTTCAAGCATGTCGTTTCGCCCATAGATTTAACATACCCTCAAATATGTTTCTTGGGGGTAAATTTTTGTACTGCTGGATTTGTTGAATACCGCTGTTCAGCATGGTTACGGACTTAAGCATAATTTCATATGAACATTTTTGACTGAAATACATGTACTTAATTATTGCTGGAAATTAATATATCTATTGTAGCAAGGTGCTTGTTGTAATAAGTTGGTGTATTACTTTTATGTAGTGTGTTGTATGTTATTTCTGTTTACATTTTAAGTGTCAGGTGTAGTTATTTATATGTTCCATGTTTCTCTGTTTACATTTGAAGTGTCACGTGTAGTTTAAATGTTCCACGTGTCTGTTTACGTTTTAAGTATCTGACGTGTAGTTGTTTAGATGTTCCACGTGTCTGTGTTTACACTGACCAGTCATATTACGGACACATTTAATCGCACCTATTGCATTTTGGTACTGGTTGGGCACCACCTTAAGGGGTTTCGCGGAAAATAATGGAACAATTTAGAGGATTTCCACTTCCGGGCCCTCCGTGGCCTAGTCGGGTATAAAGCGCTTGTTTACGGATCACAGCGCCTCTTACTTCCTGGGTTCGAATCCCACTCGGTACAGATCCTAGTGTGAGAAAGTTTGTCAGTTCGCTTGGTAATTTGTGTCTTCACCATTAAAAATGAAAATGGCGTTTAACTTGAATCTATTGATGAAGTGGAATTAACATCTGTTTGACATGTACCGATAATTAAGATTATTATTAATCTTTTTGTTTATTAGATACATTCCTTAGATTTCCACCCACACTTATAATTAACAGGATGTAACTGATAATTTGCAAAATTGATTAAGTTATCTGACGACCTGTAATATACAATAATTTATTTTGAGTTCGAGTTGAGTAAAATATTTTAATAAAATTTTGATAAACGTTATTTGTCATATACAGTATAAAGAAGTCGCTCCGGAAAGAAATGGATATTTTATTTTTAAATTTTAAAAAGTAAGAAAAATAATTTTTTCCTTAGTTTTCATGTCAATAATAATGATAATAATAATAATTATAATAATAAAAATAATAATATAAAATATAAATTTTAGGCAAATTTAAATATTGACAATCAGAATAGTCTGTTTATTGATCTACTTACAGCATTTTATTTTATAAGATTTTAGTTTTCACTTTCCTTGGGCATAAATTTAACTATGATATTTTAAAATTCTTTATTCTTTATTTACAAATCCATTAAATTATTATTATTATTATTAAACATCACCAAAACATGAAACAAAAAACACCTGTTTAAATTTGTTATGCGATAATTGTTATATTAAAAAATCTTATTTTCTACAGGGACATCTATTTTTTGTGGCGAGTTAGTCCGTGAATACACGAAAGAATTTAAGATCGGGAACTAATAATATTTCGTGGATATAAAACCGGGACATGTTTAAAAAAATCGCATTGAATTAGTCATTAAATCTCAACAAAATTCCAGTCTGTTTGTGGAAATATCTGTTTAATAGCACGAACCAATCTCCAATTAGAACCCTTTTTTTCTTTTGAAAATAACACTTGAAAAGTATATATATTCTATATATTCTGTCAATGGCTTAAAAGATGTACTATATCAGCAGATCAGAGACGTATTTAACGTTATACATGTCTCCGACTTTATCAAACTCTTACTGCTAACGTCTTTTAGTTAGTTTATTTTTTTTTGACTCACGAAATCTATTACACATATCGTCAATTTTTTATTTATATAGACTGTAAAACCAGTTAATTTTAATTATAGTTTTAGACCATCAAAATTCGGACTGCGTCAGTTAAGTTTGGTCGGACC
This sequence comes from Tegillarca granosa, assembly GCA_029721355.1. Taxonomy (NCBI): domain Eukaryota; kingdom Metazoa; phylum Mollusca; class Bivalvia; order Arcoida; family Arcidae; genus Tegillarca; species Tegillarca granosa. The sequence continues at coordinate 103,052 of JARBDR010000335.1, read as the reverse complement.
GTTGTTAGACTACTCCGCCATCTTGGATTATTAAAGATCGATTGTCTCAAATAATGTCAAAGTTTAAAAGAATTTTGAAGTATTTTCCCGGAAGGCAATTATTTGGATAAAGACAGTTTTGGAATCTTCAATCTTATTTCGGTTTTAAGCGATTTTCATAATTACGAAATAATTATGTTAGATGTATCAAATAACAGAATTTGTAAGACACTTGTACGATTATTTAATGATTCACATAAAGCTACATAGAAGTTACACAATCATGATTTCAAACGAATTTTGAAGTAATTTCCCGTTTTTCAATTTTCACCCAAAAATATTGAGAATATAGATAATCATTTCGAGATTATGAAACATTTTTCATAATCTTTTTATATTTTTTCATTTTTTTCCCCAAAAACAACAACAACACCATCCTTATCTTTTCTATTTCACTGTGCCATGACTCTAACCTGTATACGTGATACAGGTGAAGAGTAATGGATGACCTAGATTGTTGCATATGGAATCTTGACTGGGGCGTAAAATACCATCATTTCCACTGCCAGTTTTGCAGACGTTTAGTAGAACCCATTTATTGTATATAAATTGTTTGTTCATGCCACAGTCGTGCAAAATAGGTATACAAGCTTCAACTGGCAAGATCAGGCCTCTAACTGCAAATGTTTATTTCACCTGTAGCGTCACGCCAATGGGAAACATTTGTCGTTTTATATAGTGGGTTATGTCCCCCTGAATACAGGTGGCGTACGAATCGATCCGGTCCTAGCTTGTTGCGACCGCCATATTGACGTACGTAACGTAGGCTGTATTATAATATTGAATGTGATGACGGCTAGCAACTTCGGTGATTATGGATCGTGGGATCTTTCTGCACTCAAAGAAGAACTTAAAAATCGCGGTGCGAGAGTTTCAGGTCGGAAAGCGGAGTTAATAGAGAGGTACATATTCGCGAATAGTTTCCTCATTCAAAAAGTTTGAAAGGGCTTGGTCTCAATAACAAATAGATCTACATATTTTTCCAAGATTCAAATCATTCGATACGATGGCACTGACGCTATAAGCGAATTTGTGGTAATCATTTAATTAAACGATAGGCTGTGTTAACAGTCGTTTGTCATTTATGTTACAAAATGCCGACATTTCCCGACTTGGCAGGCATCTTTCTACTTTCATTTTACACTACAGTAAAATATAGGCTAAGTGTAACTGTCTATATAATCATTTACATATCATAATATTTTGGTGATTTTTTTATCATTAAATAACAGTAGTAGGTTTTTGTGTAGTTTATTGTTACAACAGTGGTGTTTATGCCCAAGAGGCAAGACAAAGTCCAGATTCTTGAATGGTGTAGGAAATCTAGAATGCCCAAAGAGAATCACTGCGCCTCAAGCAAACAGACAAACTTTACTTGTAACTATGTCTAACAGATTTAAACATGCTGTAAAAAGCATTTGTTGTAAATGCACATAACATATTAATCAGAAATATTCATGTATGGCAAATCTGGGTTCAATACCAGTCCACAAAATACTTAAGTTGTAAAATATTTGAAGTTTCTGCTGCTAGCCTTGACACTTGGCTTTAATGGGTTAGAATAAAGACTGGCCTACCTAGTGTAAGACTAAAGGGGGGAAAGTAATACAACCTTTAGTTTCAGTTGCTCAGCTTGGCACTGTCGCTGAGCATTAATGCCTAATTATGAGTTAAGGACACAACCTGCTTGCCTACTGCCTGGTTAAATTTGCAAGGCAACCAACAAAACTGATTTCAATAATTTGGTTAAATATCTAACAACTGTTTGCAAATTAACAACCCCACCACTTCTTCATGGCAGAAAATATGAGTCTGTTGCCTTGGATCAGTACTCCAATAAGACTGAAGCTGTGACAGAATCATGTGGCATTCATGTAAGCAAAACACATCCATATATTGCAGCTTCACTTGATGCTTTAGTTGCTAATTCTGGCAACTTTGTGGAAGTAAAATGCCCATATAGTGCTAAAGACAGCATGATTTCAGAAAGAACTGTTCCTTTCTTAAAAAACAAAGATGGTGATCTACAGCTCAGTACTACACATGATTACTACTATCAGATACAAGGTCAACTTTTCTGTACAAATGGAACTGAATGTGATTTAGTTGTTTGTACATTCAATGATATGAGAATTGTAAATATTAAAAGAAATGAATCTTTCATTAATGAAATGGTATCAAAACTCACAAAGTTTTATGAAAAATATTTTCAAAATGCTGTACTACAGAAATTTTTTTATAAGGAATATGAAAAATATTCATTTTGAAGTAATGGTAAATTATTGACTTGTTACATTTTTAATGGTATGCTTGTATTGAGGATTAAGACATAATGTCTTTAAAAATAACAATAGAAAAAAATCATTCTTTAAAAGCTACTTGTCTAAGGAAGTTTTAAAATAATACTTCAATATTACATAAATTCTAGAAAGAATTAAAGATTTGTTAAGAGAATAAAATTTTCTTAAAAGTTCATATTTAAATACATTTTTTTAACTTCTGAAGAGAATTCTATGAAAAATGTAAACACACATTCTTGTATTGTGAAAAAGTATACCAGTAGACTTTTGGTTCAACAGTAATGGCTAAATAACATGCATACAAAATAAACTTTTTCTGACAAACAAATTCAAGAGTCTTTTTTAAATTAAATGTGAATTACATGTACACTTTAACAATTTGTGTATTAAAATCAAGTAATATACCAAAATATTCTTTACTTGTACCCATTGTAAATAAAATGTCATTTAAATAATAGTAGGTGTCATTTTTTTGTTATTTGTGTTTGTGGCTCAGTGTATTCAGCATTAGCCTTGTAGTCCACTGTCTCTCACCACTGTGGGTGTAATATAATGATAAACATTATATGTATGCAAGACCGTTCGAGTTGTCTCCCCTTGTATGTCTTTATGCTAAAGCGTCTTAGTCTCTTAGTTGCTTATATCACATGTATGTTTTGTTAAGCGTTCAATTGACACTGATCAAAAAAAAAAACAATAAACAGTCATCCATGAAATCAGCGTTGTGTCTGTTATAAGTAGATCTTACATGGTGTCAGAAATCTATCTGAATCCAGTCTATCATGGCCCTACAGCAGTTTGAACATCCAAAATTTGATTGGGATACAACTGATAAATACCAAGAATTTCTCAGATTTAAACAGCACGTAGATTTCGTCTTCAAAGGACCACTTTGTGACGAGAACGTGACCGAAAAAGCCAAAGCAGCATGGCTTGGTCTCTGGATAGGGCAACAGGGAAGAGAAGTGTATAAAACCTTCCAATGGGATGGAGATGAACAGGACAAGCCTGAAACTGTTCTAAACAAACTCGAGCAGTATGTTCGCCCGACTAAAAACGTCAGAGCTTCGAGATATCGTCTGTTTCAAAGAAAGCAGTCAGACACAGAGACATTTGATAATTTTGTCAAAGATTTGCGCTTAATAGTCATGGATTGTGGTTATACTAACCCCGATGACATTCTTGTTGACGTTATTATAGCTGGAGTTCGCCATTCAAAGGTACAGGAGAGAATGCTCGACAAGGGAGATAAACTGACACTAGTTAATGCAATAGAACTTGGACGCCAGTATGAAATCTCCCAACAGCAACTCAAAATGATTCGTGGAGAAGAAGCGGTTAGTGCAATTTCGCAGAATCCTGGTAGTAAACAATTCACGAAAGGGAAATCCAAGCAACGTCATAAACAAGACTCTGAAAATAGAAATGGTGGAAAACAACCCAATTCTAATAGTGTTATTAAAAAGTGTACAAGGTGTGGACTATCCAAAGACCACAAGAAGTGTCCAGCCAAAGGAACCAGATGTAAATTCTGTAACAAGTTTGACCATTGGAAATCTGTGTGTCATAAAAGACTTAGTTTATTAAATGTTAACAGTCTTAGTAATCATGACTTTACTCCACAAAGTGTACAAAGTGTTGTCTACCCTGACCAAGTTGATAGTGATAGTGATAGTGATCTCTTGCAAATCTCCGCGACCAATTACGCGAACAAGTCAGGAATTCTGTCTCAAGATGACAAGTGGTTAGTTAAGTTGTCTGTCGCGTCAGTACCTCTGTCATTTCGTATTGATACGGGAGCTAGATGCTGTATTATGGTCAAATCGGAATTTGACAAACTTAAATTCGATTCTAGTCAAGTCAAGAGTACATCTAAAACACTAAAATCTTACTCTAACCACACAATAACGCCATTGTGTTCTGTAAGTGTTCCGGTCCGTAACCAGAATACCATACGCGACGTACATTTTGAGGTTGTTGACATTGTTCAGGAAAATGTCATTAGCGGTCGAGTAGCCGAGGAACTTGGTCTCATAGAACGTATTAACTCTATTGCACATAAGCTTAGCGAATTCCCAGACTTGGTTAACACCACTGGTACATTACCTGGGGAATACCGAATCCGCATTGACCCCAATGCCACCCCTGTAATTCACCCAACACGTCGTCAACCCGCTTCATTGAAACCCCGCATAATAGCTAAACTCAAAGAGATGGAGAGTGATGGCTATATTGCTAAAGTTGACAAGCCTACTGACTGGGTTAGTTCAATGGTTGTATCATTCCGAAAAGATAAGATCCGTATATGCATTGACCCCAAAGATCTCAATAAAGCTGTACTGAGAGAGCAACACCCCATGAAAACTGTCGAGGAAGTAGTTGCCGAGATACCTGGCTGTAAGGTATTTTCTGTTCTCGATGCCCAGAGTGGATTTTTGCAAGTAAAACTTGACAAAGCCTCCTCTTACCTAACAACTTTCAATACCCCCATAGGTCGCTATCGTTGGCTTCGTTTACCATTTGGTATCAAAAGCAGCCCTGAGATCTACCAGAAGATCATGGATCAAATGTTAGATGGCATTTCACATGCCGCAGCAATAATTGACGATATTCTAATTGCTGGTCGTACTGTTGAAGAACACGACAAAGTTCTTAAGCAAGTTGTAGAAAGAGCAACTAGCTATAACTTAAAGTTAAACTTTGACAAATGCAGAATTCGTAAATCGGAAGTCCCATATGTAGGTCATATTGTCACATCTGAAGGGCTCAAGCCAGACCCAGATAAGGTCCGTGCCATAACCTCTATGTCCCCGCCTACAGATAAAGAAGGTGTTAGACGGTTCTTGGGTATCATCCAGTATCTCTCAAAATTCATACCCAATATGAGTCAGATTGACGCCCCTTTAAGGTCATTGCTCAAGTCAGATGTTGAGTTTTCATGGCAACATGAACATCAAGCCAGTTTTGATAAACTTATTGTAGCTTGTAGTTCTACACCAGTATTGGCCTATTATGATGTTAATCGTCCAGTTGTCATTCAGTGTGATAGCTCCAAAGATGGGTTAGGTGCAGTACTTTTGCAAGGCGACCACCCAATCGCCTACACTTCTAGAGCACTTACTGACTCGGAAAAGAGATATGCCCAGATTGAGAAAGAACTTCTGAGTGTAGTCCATGCTTGTAGAAAATTTCATTGCTACATTATAGGCAAACCAGTTATTGTTTATAATGATCATAAGCCCCTTGAGCAGATCTTTAAAAAGCCACTCTTGTCAGCCCCTCTACGCTTACAACGCATGTTTTTGCGCTTACAGTGCTATGACTTGGATATAAAGTTTATGCCCGGGAAAGAGTTATTAGTGGCAGATGCTTTAAGTAGAGCCTACTTACCTGAGGCCGAAATTGAACTTGACCTAGATATTAAGTCACTTGATCTGTTGTCTGTAAGTCGTGACAAGTTTATTGAGATAGCTAGTCATACTAATCAGGAACTCTCGGTGTTGTATGATGTAATTGTTAAAGGATGGCCAGACACGAGAAGTGAAGTCCCTGTTGAAATTAGACAATTTTGGGACTCTAGGGACCAATTATCAGTCATGGATGGTGTGATTTTTAAAGGCTTAAGAATAGTCATACCTCCAAGTTTGAGAAGTCAGATGTTAAAGTTAATTCATACTTCTCACTTAGGCATGATTAAGTGCAAACAGCGAGCCAGAGAGGTTCTATATTGGCCCTGCATGAATGATGATATTGAAAGAATTATTCGAGATTGCAGTGTGTGTGCTGAATATCAGAACATGCAAACGGCCGAACCTTTGAAACCCACAAGGTTTCCAAAACTCCCATATGCTGAAGTTGGTTGCGATCTTTTTGATTTTCAGTCCAATCAATACTTGATTGTCGTTGATTATTACTCTAGATACATAGATGTAGCTAGACTGCACAGGTGTACTACAAAGGACACCATTAGTGCCTTGACCCAGGTTTTTGCAACACATGGTATACCACAGATTTTAAGATCCGATAATGGACCGCAGTTTAATTCGAAAGAGTTTCGAGAATATTGTAACGGATTAGGTATAGAACATGTCACATCGAGTCCGAATTTTCAAAGCAGTAATGGTCTAAGTGAGCGCGCAGTTCAAACAGTTAAACGGTTATGGAAAAAAGCAGCAGATCCATATCTTGCTCTACTAGATTACCGCACAACTCCAATTGAAGGCTTAGGTCTTTCGCCATCGCAATTACTTATGGGCAGACGACCTAGAAATACCTTGCCTACCGCTTGCGAAATATTGAAGCCTACAGCATACAATACTGCGGAAGTAAAACGCTTTTATAATAGTGAGAGAGAAAAACAGAAACACTATTATGACTCGCGACGTGGTGCTAAAGAGTTACCTCCCTTGAATAATGACTCCGAAGTAAGAATTGCGCTCCAACCCGGGAAAGAGTGGTCTCCCGCCTTAGTTGAAAGTAAAGCAGGTCCTAGGTCGTACAATGTCGTTTCAGGTAACAGAAAGTATCGCAGAAACCGGAAGCATATAAGACAGTCTACAAGACTCGCGAATACTCAAATCGGTTCAGGTTCAAGCTCAGGTTCACACGTGCCAGAACTCACTCCTTTCGAAGTTCACGACGAGCTACTCGAAACGCTCAAGTCGCCTGTTGTTAAATCGCAGTCTAGTACACCTGAAATTACTCAAAGCTTTACGCCTCATAAAGTCGGAGAAAGTTCTGAGATCACTACAAGGTCTGGTAGAACAGTAAAAGTTCCACAAAAATTAAATTTGTAACGCATGCAGTAAGTGTTTTTCTTTTAACTTTGATTCATAGTTACAAACAGTTAAAAATAAAAAAAAAAAAAATAAAAAATTGGATGGTTATATACAGTGACCTCTTAAGACTGAAATTTTGAAAAGACTTTGTGACACTTAATTCTTTGAATTTGTTTTGTTAAAGAAAGGGGGATGTAATATAATGATAAACATTATATGTATGCAAGACCGTTCGAGTTGTCTCCCCTTGTATGTCTTTATGCTAAAGCGTCTTAGTCTCTTAGTTGCTTATATCACATGTATGTTTTGTTAAGCGTTCAATTGACACTGATCAAAAAAAAAACAATAAACAGTCATCCATGAAATCAGCGTTGTGTCTGTTATAAGTAGATCTTACAGTGGGTTCATACCTTATATGGGCTCATATGTTAGAAAGTGGTTTCACCTGCCATTGGCCTTTATTGGTTGGCTCGGTGTCAGTATAATGTGACCAGATGGTAAATCATCATCATCATAAAGAAGATTAAACATCATCATCATCATCATCATCATCATCATCAAGATTTCAACATCTTTACCAGCATGGGATAACAAAAAAATGAATATGAGGGGCCATATTTAAAGAATAATATCATCAGACTGAATATATTTTTGTCAAACATTAAAGAAAAATAATTATATTAAAAATAAGAATAATAAACTTTGAAACAAAGCAAATGCAAGCAATTTTTATTATTACATTGACTTCATATGTGAAACAGAAATCATACATAAAACTAAGATTTTTATTATGGTTTCTGTATAGATCCTGAATTGGAGGTTGTTTTGACCCAACTCGCCAAGGATTATTTTTTATGTTGTTTGGGCAAAATACAAGGAACGAGCTGCTAAGAGAGGGTGGTGCTTGCCAAAGGGTTACATGTAGGTCAACATTACTTGAATCCGAAAATCTGACGTTTTATGACAACTGGATTTCTCGAAAATCGGAGTCATCTCGGCCTAGCTCTTGGCGATAGTATACGTGTATGATCTATCACTATTTATAATTACAATAGAGTATAAGTCATTTGGAATGAGAATTGTTCGCATTTGATGAAAATAGCAATGTAAATATATTTATGAAGTTTGATGTACCAAAGACGGTTTCTCCGACATAATCTGAGGGCAAAAAATGTTCCCTGCAAACAACGCTAGTCTCCCACAATTTATATTTTTGTTCTGAAGAGTTCCTGCGAATAGAAAATATCCACTTTTTCCTTAGTTTCATATCTTTTGGAAAATAATGCCCCCCTTTATTTGACCATCCAGGTACGCAATAACATGTATATGGCATTTTGATAGAAAAATCTTCTCAGTTACAGTGTAAACAATGGCTACGGATGGACCGGATCGATAGCAGCGCCACCAATTTTAACGTAACGAACCATAACTCACAAATGAAGGCCATTTAGTGGAAGTTTTAAAAGTCACAGACCGGGTCGACTTTGGGCATTTAATATGAATTTTCTGTACGACATATCAAAAATAAAAAATACCGTTTTTTTCGTAATATCTCAAAATATTTTTTAACAAAAGTTCAAATTCATAGCCATAGTGGTCATTGAAAACGGGTAAATAAAACAGGCATCCAGCTGTCGAGATTTCTGATCCGTTTTACAATGTGACGTGTTCATTTGACCTTTTACCTGAAAGAAACTTCATTGTTGATCGGAAGAGTGCATGCACACAGATCGGGTCGACTTTGGGCATTTAATGTGGATTTTCTGTACAACATATCAAAAATATAAAAATACCGTTTTTCCGTAATATCTCAAAATATTTTTTAACCAAAGTTCAAGTTCATAGCCATAGTGGTTATTGAAAACGGGTGAATTAAACAGGCATCAAACTGTCAAGATTATTGATCCGTTGTACAATGCCAGGTGTTCATTTGACCTTTGACCTGAAAGAAAGTACTTTTGCATTGTAAATGATAGAGTCGACTTAAAACACTTACTGTGGATTTTGTGTACATCATAGAAAAAAATCTAAATAAACCGTTTTTTCCGTTACATCTTAAATAATTTTTAGTCTGTTGACATAAAATTGATAGCTAGAACGGTTATCGAACTAGTGTGGTTTAAACAGAACTTTGGTTTGACAAATTTGTCAAAAGTTTGATTTTAGCATATTTGGCCCCAAAATTAAGTATGATCCGGATTTTTCCCGAAAATTTAACCTAGCTAGATCCCTAGATCGCATTTGACTCCATAAACTCAGAAAGTTTTTAAAAATTATAATCGGCTTCATGTCGTCCTCAAGATCGCGGTTATATGCGGCAGATTAGGTAATTTTAGCCGCCTTTATCATTTCACTCTGAGAGAGTTCCGAATTGTAGCCGCCTTTATCATTTCACTCTGAGAGAGTTCCGAATTTTAGCCGCCTTTATCATTTCACTCTGAGAGAGTTTCGAATTTAAATTTGTAACTCCTCTAGATCATTCCATTCTTTACTAAATTTTACCGCCAATTTTGATAAAACTTATCACTCTCACGTTTATCTTTGAAGGGTCAAGACATAAACAGAATTATCAAATACTGTTTGCAATTATCGTGAGTGATATATCGTTAATATTACTATAAACACTGGCTAAAGATGCGAGTTCGAATCCATAGATAAACATTCATTGTAATAAACTGCTGATTTCATTAATTTTACTTCTGTGTTGAATTATATATAAACCCGAGTTTAATAATTTTCTTAACAAAAGCATGTTATTATTTAAGTAATTTATTTCAAGTACTTTGATACTGCTAATCAGAATATTTTCTCATTATAAACTCCATAATTAATTTGTTATATGTGTCTTTTAAGAAAAACTCAAATTTAAATTTATGCATGCAAATTCAAACTGGAAAATTGCAAAGGTGTATTTATTACAGCATTTGAGCTTGGTAATGTTTGTAAAAAAAAAAAACAACAAAAAACCTGAAGCAGATTGTTTATTGAGAAAAAAATGTAGATACAAAACTGTGCAAGAAAATGTGAAAAAATCCGTTGTTGCAGCTGAAAAAACTAGGAGAAATTACAAGGCATTTCTTAGAGAAAATTTGGAATGAATCTGTTGATACTGATTCAAAAGGACTTCATGTGAATTCAAAATACATGTATCCATTTATTGGTGCAAGTGTGTGTGTGTGTGGACGGCTTTGTAAAATGTTAAAAAAATGTCCTGGAATAGTTGAAGTTAAATACATTTATGGAACAAAGTTGTGTGGAGGAACATGAAACCTGAAGAGTGTGTATCTGATCCCAAATTTTGCTGTGAACTCTCTAATGGACAGTTAACAAGAATTCTACGGATTTATAAGTCTCGCCTGGTTAGTTTTTAATCAAGTAGAAACTAAATGACTTTAACATAAACTTTCACATTTTGACATGCTGCCGCCGACGACACCGGAAAAGTAACACATAAGTTTCGCCTTATGGCGATGCCAAGCTCAACAAAAACGATCACAATTTTATGCATCAGATTCAGGGACAGCTTAGCTGGGTAGATATTGTGATTTACACCATAACGGGATATCAGTACATATAAATAAAAGGAATATCAGTACAGATAAATTTACGGGAAATCAGTACAGATAAATTAACCGGATATCAGTACAGATAAATTAACGGGATATTAGTACAGATAAATTAACCGGATATCAGTACAGATAAATTTACGGGATATCAGTACAGATAAATTAACGGGATATCAGTTCAGATAAATTAACCGGATATCAGTACAGATAAAGTAACGGGATATCAATACAAATAAATTAACCGGATATTAGTACAGAAAAATTAACGGGATATCAGTACAGATAAATTAACCGGATATCAGTACATATAAATTTACGGGATATCAGTACAGATTAATTAACCGGATATCAGTACAGATAAATTTACGGGATATCAGTACAGATAAATTAACCGGAAAACAGTACAGATTAATTAACGGGATATTTATACATATAAATTTTCACAAGTTTTTTGGATTTAAATGTTAAGCAAGTTGAAAGATTTTTATATAAGTGCCATAATTCCTAAAATTTACACAGAGTAAAAAGTGGAAAAAGATTTCTAGTTTGTTCCATTTTTATTTAAATAACAATACGTGATAAAGCTATGTCACTTGTCTTAATAATTGTGTTTGGCATTTGACTCTTCGATGACACTCTTGGTGACACATTCAATCCAAAATTTGGTAACAACAAATCGTCTATGGTGAATCCTTTATCTGCCATGATAACGTTCCCGGGACTTAACTTTGGCATAAAACTTTTACTTTTAAGTTATTTGTCTATCATGCATTTTATCCACTAAATCGCGAAAAAAAGTTTGGCGCAACACCAATTAAAACTGGCGCAACACCAAATAAAACTTTAATAAGTATTTAAATTTTTATATTCAGATCATGTGAGTGACTGGGCTACTAGTGAAGACGGCTTTTCAGTGTGAAAAATTCCGTAGTCAATGACCGTTTCTGGATAGTTAACAAAATGGACGTGGAAGGTTGCTTTAAATCTGATCAGAAGTTGGCCATTATATTACTGATCTTCACTGATCATAAAAGAAATTATTCCATGTGTTCATAATGCGTGATGTCGTTGATTCAGAGACACAGAGATATCAGCAAGATGTTCCTGTAGTAGTTTTAAGCGTAGCTTCATAACAGCATTATAAATTTATCTACGGGTCACCTTCCTCGTAATTGAGGTTGTCTGTAACATGTTTTAATAACGTACAAAAATATATTCAAAACACAAAACAGTTTAACGAACCAAATATAGAAACGAGTTTTATCTTCATTGCCTTTCAAATCCTCATAGGTCATGGATGACAAATTGACTTCAATTCCAGGCTTTACGGTTAATTCGTTAAAAGATTCAGAGTGATTCATATTGCATCACAATCTTTTTTTTAAATAATTTCGTTAAAAAAAAAACATGAAACGAATCATAAAAACAATTTTGGCGCTGCCATAAACTCATACACGGAGGTGAAATAACTTTTTACCTTGTGCTTATTTATCACCTTATTTCCCGTTTTTTATGACTTTTGATCAGTCCATAGTCAAGATTAACAGTACTTTCCTTCCTAAAGAAAGTCAACATTAGTACTTTTGTGGCGAATGTATATAATTAAATGAGCAAAAGTAGGGCATGATTTCATCAGCAACAATGGCGTAGCAATTTTTGGAAAATACAGTGTGTAACTTTCGGTTTGAATTATGATTAAATATGATTGTCGCATTGCAATTTTACTCCCCGATTCATTATGGTCACGATTATCTAATTATTTTAGAAATTAAAATATGTAAATATTCGTTTTGATCAAAAGTCATGTAATTATATTTCAATGCGCAATGATTAGCCTAATCACTCAATCACGTGGAAAAGGGGTATATAAGGACCAGCTAAAGTCAAAGATATTCATTCTGTTCTGACAGTCTAAGTGTTTAACACGAAATAAAGAAGAAAAGTATCTAAAGATGTAAAGGGGCAAAGGTAAGAAACTAATATAAATTATATATCAGGGGATACGCACCGCAGGGAAATCCGGAAGGACTGTCGCAAGAATTCGAGAGCGGATATTACGTGTTACCAGTGCGGAATGAAGGGACAAATTAAAAAAGACTGTTTCAAAAATCAAGATTCTAAAAACACTGAAGGTGGTAAAACTCCAACTTCGACCACGGGTTTCAATCGACGATTGAGACACAAACGCTACAGGGCAAGGGTGTCAATAGGGAGTAATGAAAGTAATTTGAAGGGAGGTCTCTATGTGAAAGCTAATGTGAATGGAGCTGATGGGAAATTTTTAGTGGTGCAACAGTGACTTTATTATCACAACAGTTAGTAGACAGAATACCATCTTACTTCCAGCCACAATTACAGGCAGTAGATCAGAAGGTTATTTCTGCAGGCGGTGAACAACTGATCATATCTGGACAAGCAGATTTCAATTTGGGATTAGACAAGTCTGTTCATACCATAATATGCCTTGTTGCTGCTATAACTCTAGATGGTGTTATAGGGTTAGATTTTATGCGCCAAAACCATTGTACAGTTGACGTGGTTGGTGAAAAGTTGATAGTTTGTAGTGAGATTGTTCCGCTTATGACTTATGGGCCGATAGGTTGTTTTCGAATTGCAATGCAAAATACAGCCACTTTACCACCACGAAGTGAGGTTGTAGTTCTTGGCAAGGGGTGTGTTGAAGACACAAACAACGTGGAAGGATTGATAGAACCAATAGAAGAATTCACAAAATCGGACAGAGCATTAGTGGCGCGACACTTGTTTCAGGTCGAAATACGTTTCCAGTCCGTATAATGAACCCGTCAGACGAAGTCAAGGTGGTCAATAAAGATACTGTAATTGGAGAATTTATCGCTGTTAAAATAATGGCATATAACAACGATTCAGGAAGCAATACAGAAACAAAACGACATAATCACCTAAGGGATGTTCTCTTGAGTAATGCAAAGTTACATTTAACCAGTGAACAGTACCAAAAGGCTGATACTCTTAAAAAAAAAGATATAACACACTTTTCGCTTTGGATGGAGATTCGCTTGGTAAAACGGATGTCATCAAACATAAAATAGACACTGCTGACGCCAGTTCAATAAAACAACCGCCTCGAAGAATACCGGAAGCATTAGCATCTGAAGTTAATAAGGAAATAGATACTATGCTAGACCAAGGTGTTATAGAACCATCTACCAGTCCTTGGGCGTCTGGTATTGTTTTAGTCCAAAAGAAAGACGGTAGCTTACGTATGTGGATAGATTATCGGAGGTTAAATGCCGTAACCTTGAAGAATGCATATCCACTCTCTCGCATTGACGATGCCCTGAATTAGCTACAGGGAAACAACTGCAGGTTGAAATGGATTCGGAGGATAAGCATAAAACTGCGTTCGCTACAAGGCGTGGATTGTTTCAATTTAACGTCATGTCTTTTGGTTTATGCAATGCTCCTGGTACATTCCAAAAGGCTGATGGAGACTATTTTGGTAGGATTGAATTGGGAGATTTGTTTGATTTATCTTGATGACGTCATTGTCATAGGTAAATCATTTGATGATATGCTGCTCAATTTAGAAAAAGTCTTCAAATGCTTCAGTAATGCTGGTCTAAAGTTGAAAGCCAAAAAGTGCAACCTTTTTGCGAAAGAAGTATTATTCTTAGGGCACCTAGTTTCTGGCAATGGAATCAGTGCTGACCCAGACAAAATTAGATCTGTACAAGAATGGCCTACTCCAAGTACTGTGACAGAAGTACGATCGTTTTTAGGTTTTTGCAGCTATTATCGCAAATTCATTCAAGATTTTGCGAGCATTGCAAAACCTCTTCACAAACTGATGGAGAAAAACCAGTCTTTCAAATGGTCAGAAGAGTGTCAAACAGCATTCGAGAAAATAAGAAACAAAGTAGTTACTGCCTCTATTCTGGCTCATCCGGATTTTACAAAGAGTTTTATATTGGACACAGATGCAAGTGATTCAGCGGTTGGAGGGGTTTTATCCCAAATCATAGATGGAAAAGAACACGTAATTGCGTATGGAAGTCGTAGTTTAAGTAAAACCGAAAGAAGATACTGTGTGACAAGGAAAGAATTACTTGCCGTTATCACGTTCGTTCAGATGTTTAAACCATATTTGTATGGCAGAAAATTCCTACTCCGTACTGATCACGGATCATTGCGATGGTTGTTTCATTTTCGGGAACCCGAGGGACAATTAGCACGGTGGTTGGGGGGGGGGGGTTAAACATCAAAACGCAGATGGATTAAGTCGTGAACCATGTGGCCAGTGTGGTATTTTCAAAGACTGGGACAATGATAATCCACTTATGGTGGCGTCTGTAAAGAAAGGTGAACAAGATTATAGTTTTCAGCAAATTCAAACAAATGATGATGATGTGAACTTAGTTCAAAACTGGATAGAAGAAAACAAAATGCCTTAGTATCATGAAGTTGCCAAATATAACAGATTTGTGAAGTCTCTGGAATCAATTGTCAACATTAAAAATTGAAAATGATATTTTATACAGACTAAAACCAGAACCCGAAGCGCAGATATTAAAGCAAGTAATCATACCGCTGTTAATGCGGAGATTAATTTTCGAAGCTCTGCATGACGGACCCGTAGGTGGACATCTAGGCATAAGGAAAACGTATGATAAGATACGCCAGCAATACTACTGGCCTTGATTAAGGAAGGATGTTGATTTATACATACGCAACTGTATGGCATGCAATAAGAGAAATAACACACCTAGGAAACTAAGGGCTTCAATGTAAACAGACCAGGTAGGAGAGCCCATGCAGGGTTTGGCGATAGACATAATGGGGCCTTTACCAGTTACAGAAAGAAGTAACAAATACATATTAGTGATTGCAGACTACTATACGAAGTGGACTGAGGCATTTCCAATGTAAAATATGGAAGCCATCACTGTTGCCGACATCCTTGTTAAAGAGGTGATCACAAGATTTGGAACTCCTTTGTGTATCCATAGTGATCAGGGGGCTCAGTTCCGAGTCATCAGTGTTTCAGTCAATGTGCGAAATACTGGACATAAAGAAAACACGAACGTCGCCGTATCATCCACAATGCGATGGGTTAGTAGAGCGATTCAACAGAACCCTTGAAAATATGCTTGCCAAATATGTGGCGGACGACCATCACGAATGGGACAAATACCTTCAAATTGTGATGATGGCATATCGGAGCGCGGTCCAAGAATCTACACAGTTCACACCAAATCAGATGATGCTCGGACGCGAGGTTAGAACGCCATGAGATATTCAGTTTTCGACAAATATTGATGCAAAGAATTGTAGTAAATGGGTGGAGGACATGCAAAATAGAATGCAGGAACCACACAGAATTGTCAGAGAGAACTTGGAAACAGCAATGAAGCGGCAGAAGAATCTGCATGATTCTAAACGGTCAGAGTACAAGGTACAAGTTGGAGACAAAGTATTTGTATACTTTCCGCGAGTACCTGATGGAGGTACATCAAAGTTTACAAGTTTCTGGAGGGGACCATATGACGTGCTTCGACAGATGGGTCCAGTAAACTTTGAAATTAACTGTGGTAGACAGGGGGATCCACAAATTGTTCACCTAGACAGATTAAAACCGTGCAAGGACCAATTATTGTTAGGTGAAGGGCTGATGGATATCATGGTCGATACTGAAGATGAAGAAGAAACCGTGCCATTGAAAATAGAAACTAAATCAGAGATTGATGAAAGTGGTGAAGAACCAGCACCAAGTGCCAATATAGCAAGAAAGTCATGTAGAAATAGAAAACCACCGGCGTGGTGGACTGATTATGTCAATATAGATGATTTCAAATAAAATGTTAATGTTTTATTATATTATGTTGTATGGTAGCAAACTTGATTCATTAATTAAGATAATAATATTTTTTGTTTTACAGCTGGCTAAAACGAAGATGACCACCAGGAAAGAAAGTTTCGAGTGTAGCCTTTGTGAAAAGATGTTTTATACCAGAGGAGCTGTGAGGTCATACCAAAGACTGCGTCATGACATTTCAATACAAGGACAAACGACATCCTTGTGATATGTATTATTACGCAGCTGACAGATATGGACTTACAGAGGCATATTGACAGAAGGCATGCAACTGGCACCAAAGATGGTTCGGTAGCAGAAACTACGAAATCAAGCACAAGTAGTAGTGACAATGATAAAACCCCTGTTGCTGTTCCAGCAGTTCCATCCAATTCCAGAGTGGAAGACAAATTCATTGACACGGATGATGATGGATGGAAAGAACAAGATCCAGGTGATTTACTTAGCCTGCTCGGTGAAAAGAAGGCAACAATGTAGTGATGAAACGATTATCGGAAAAAATCGCCTAGCAGCGTGTTGAAGCCTCCCGATTGCGATTATCGATTATGTTTTCCCATAATCGATCATCGTTTAAATTACCGGAATCCGTGTTACGCCGTTTCTATTTGTGTTTTACAAAGCGCTTACACATTCCGGTTTTCACAAGCCACATGGCTGACGCCATGATACACTGTTGTGAGCCGACCAAATGCATAAATTTTATGTTACAAAGTAAAAAGATTACTTAGAACCAATGGATGCATATACAGTAAGCAAGAGTAAATAAAAATGTGCTAGTTCAGTGCTAATACATAGTGCTAGAGTTTGTGTAAATGTAGAGTGTATATGTACATCTTAATAATAAAGAGAACAAAAAAATTCCATTCATTTAAATAGCTTTTTTAATTCAAAAAGAAAAACATTTAAAAAATAAAACCCAACCGATTATAATCTTTAAAATCGCATTGGAAGCACCAACCGATTCCAACTGATGATCGATTATGATTTTTACCCGATGTTGCAACACTACAACAATGGATAAAACACGGGTATTGGAGCCTACTATTAGAAAACCAACTCAGCAAAGTCCAGTTTACACGCCAAAAAGGAAAATACCTGTTAATAACCCAGTTTCAAAGAAAATACTTCTAGAAACAGTGACAAGTTCAAAGAAGTCTAATGTGACGGGTCACGACGCGACTACGCAAACAGATGCGAGTACAGGAACAAAACTACCAGAAGGGTTTGAACTTGGAAAGAATGAGGTAGTGCGATATAAAGAGATAATTGAAAGGTTCACAAAGAAAGGAAAGGAAGTGGTAGAAACGGAAAAATGGTGGTGGAAGGAAGATTTTTAATGCACTTGAGAAGATGGTGATTTTAAAAGTGTTGATGAACAAGTAGTTCAATTTCTTTTGATTCGTTTTGTGTTGAACCATGTAAATTATTTGGCTGGAGTGATCAAAAACAAAGTATTGCTTGCTGATTTTTTTATGTAGTTGTGTATAATATATGTGTAAATGAAGATCGTATGATGATAATGATTTATCTTACTATATAAATATTAATATTTGCCAAATACAATATTCTGTCTATTTGTTATTTCTCTTGATGGAAAAATGCGGGACGCATTTTCAGTGATAAGGGGGCAGTGTGGCGAATGTATATAATTACATAAGCAAAAGTAGGGCATGATTTCATCAGCAACAATGGCGTAGCAATTTTTGGAAAATACATTGAGTAACTTTCGGTTTGAATTATGATTAAATATGATTGTTAGATAATTTAGTTCGAATTAATCGCATTGCAATTTTACTCCCCGATTCATTATGGTCACGATTATCTAATTGTTTTAGAAATTAAGATATGTAAATATTCGTTTTGATCAAAAGTCATGTAATTATATTTCAATGCGCAATGATTAGGCTTATCACTCAATCACGTGGAAAAGGGGTATATAAGGACCAGCTCAAGTCAAAGATATTCATTCTGTTCTGACAGTCTAAGTGTTTAACACTAAATAAAAAAAGTTTAGAAAAAAAGTATCTAAAGAAGTAAAGGCGCAAAGGTGAGAAACTAATATAAGATATATATCAGGGGATACGAACCGCAGGGAAACCCGGTCGTTTATTAGGGCACAAGGGCCGCTGGGTAACCCAGTCGCTTGTGTTTGCACAAATATATATTTCTCAATAGGA
Source organism: Tegillarca granosa (assembly GCA_029721355.1). Lineage (NCBI taxonomy): Eukaryota > Metazoa > Mollusca > Bivalvia > Arcoida > Arcidae > Tegillarca > Tegillarca granosa. The sequence goes on along the minus strand of JARBDR010000335.1, from coordinate 84,338 downwards.
GGGCGCCAAGTTAAGGTAACACCAGTGGAAATCCCGGTGTTTGGCAGTGAAAGGTGCCAGTGGTTTTACACGGCACTTGTTAATAAGTCACCAGTGAAAAGTCTGGCAGACTTGTTGTGTTGCAGCTTAGTCATGGTTGATTGGTTTCAGATGAATGGTATGGAAACGAGGTTGTTACGTCTGGTGCCCTGTCCGGAGTTACTGGAGTGTAATAAACTGCGGGAAAATCAGTCTCAGAAAACAACTTCCTAGAGAATAGACCTGTTTCTAGTTTCTAGTATCAACTAACAGAAAGAGATATATTCAACTTTGGTCAGCATTATCTTATCTGGTCATTATTATTTAGTAATAGGTACATATTATAAATAGACTTGGGAAAATACAATATTGGCGACGAGGATTAAAAGGACAGATAAACATTGGCCTGGAAAATTGTTTTAAAGCGTGGCCTCGCTTTGAATTTTTCAGTCAAGGTCGATTTTTTAAAAATTTTCACGCCTGTGAAAATGAGTACCTATTGTTGCTAAATTTACAATTTGTTATCAGCGAAAATTTTAACACTAAGGACTGTTTGTTCTATGTGTTTTTTCGTGTATTTAACAATATTTGACCAGATACTTTGACTTGTCAATCTTGAGACATTAGATTGGTTTATGCCAGGTTTAACTTTTGTCATTTCTTAGGACAGTAATTTATTTCCTATGTCAGTTTGACTTTTTGTTATTTCTTAAACCAATAATTTTTCTCATGTCAGTATGACGTTAGTCATTTCTTAAGATATAATATTTGTCTTATGTCATATATTCTTAAGTCAACATTGAATGTTTTTCATTGTGACTTATGTCAGTTCTTAAGTCATTATATATGTCTTATGTCAGTTTTCTGAAGTCAATTTCATTGATTTCTGTCAGATCTTCCCATAGATCTAAAGTCAAAAGGTCAGGTAAGAAAGGTTTATCTAAGAACAAACATATTTATGTCAGTTCCAGTTCAGATTCCTCTCCATCACCGGATCGTTTTAGAAAAACTTCCTTACCTTTAGTTAGCTCTGATGATGAAACACCTACTCAAACTAAACAACATAAAGAAAAGGGAGGTAATCCGAAAAAGATGCCTAAAAATCTAAAATATGATGGTAAGACAAGTTGGCTTTCATTTAAGCAGAAATTTGAGAGTTACAAGTCTGTGCTTAAATGGAGTGAAAGTGAGTGTAGAGATTATTTGAATTGGAGTTTGGATGGTAAAGCCTTAGATTTTTTAACACTTACCACTGAATTGGATGATTATAATTATAAACAGTTAATGAAGAAATTGGAAGCTAGGTTTGGTACAAAAGAGCTGACTGAAACAGCAAAAGTTGAATTTCAGCAAGCTAGTCAAAATGCAGATGAAAGTCTAGAAGACTGGTCGGACAGAGTAATGTCATTAGCACTTACTGCCTTCCGTGAATTGCCTGATTCATATCGTAAACAGGAAGCAATTTCAAAATTTTGCCAAGGCTGTTTTGATAAGGAAGCAGGTAAGCATGCTTGTTTTGAGAGGCCTAAAAATATTCAAGCTGCTTTAAATGCTATCAAGCACTTTCAGTATATCTCCCAAGCAGTTGACTCTAAGAAGTCACGTCGTTCAAAAGATGAATATACTGTCAATGCTGTTAGCTTTGCTACCGAGGCTAAAGTTGAGGCCATGATAGCTAAAGCTATAGATAATTTGGCTAATAGACTTCAAAGGATGGATAAAGATAAACCACCCAAAGCAGTCACTCAGAATGATATGCCTCCTACTGTAGCCACTGGTAAATGTTATTTTTGCCAGCTTCCAGGACATATGAAGAGAGACTGCAGGCAGTATAAAAAATGGAGAGCAAAGAAAGATGCGGAAACAGCTGCTAAATCTGCTTTAAACTAAAATGGACTGAACGACCTGGTCACTTAGTTCAGTCCACTAATAATCAGGTAAATATAAATAGTGACCAAGAATCTGATTTAATTGGTGCAACTGTTAGTTCACAATTGAACCAGATTAGCAATAAGGGACCCGACTCACAAAGTGTAACTGTCTGTTCACAATTGGATCAGGTTAATAATATGTCTGCTGTGATTGGTTGTCCACAGACAAATGAATCCTCAAAAGTAATGTTAAAAAATGTTGGCAATAGTTTTGAAAGTTTAACAGTTCAACAGTCTGAAAGTGTGAATGATTTTCCACTTTTGACTAATGTACAGTACAGTTCCAGTACAACAGTCAGTCAATGAGAATGATTTTCCATTGTCGACTGATGAAAGAGTTATAGAAGTTGGTCATGTTCAGGATCCATTGTTAAGTAATGTTTTACCTTGTGTTCAACTTGTACGTGCTGGTTCTTCCTTTGTTCCTATAACTATAGGGGGTAAACAAATTAGTGCTAGAATAGATTCTGGTGCTGAAATTACTATTTTGTCTATGCAGGTTTACAATCAGTTGCAGAAAAAGCCGGCAAAAGTACAAGATGTAGTAATGAAGATGGCAGACGAACAAAATAGTTTAAAGGGGTTTATCGTTGAACCACTTCCGTTGAAATTGGGTACACAAACATTTTGTGAAAGGGTGTACATAGCTCCTATAACTGATGAGATGTTAGATTTCTTACAACATTTAGGTGTTCTATTAGATATGCAAACCAATACATTATTGGTTAATGGTGAAACAATTCCATTACAGACAAGTTTTAAAGAAGGTAAACCCACAATAGCAAGAATAACTCTGAAAAGCAAAATAGTAATTCCTCCTAATTCAGTGGTAAGAGCTAGGTGTAACATGGACACTGAATTAAAAAGTTATTACATGGAAGCTAATAATATGTTGGCTAAGAATGGTATTCTTATGCCATATATTGTTAGAGATAATGGGGAAGAGCCAATAGTATGTTTGATCAACCCGTCTGAACACTATAAGGTATTCAAAAAACAAGACTTTATTGCTAATGCTTTTGAGGTAAAAAACATACTTGAAGAGTCAGGTTCTGATAATTTAAAGTGTTGTAACACCTCATTAAGTAATCAAGTAAATAATGTGGAAGTTCCGGATCATTTGAAAGGTGTATTTAATGATTCATTAAATCATCTTAATGCAAAACAAGAAGAAAAATTAGTTCATGTTTTGACTAATTATAAAGATGTTTTTGCAACAAATGATTTTGATCTGGGAAGTTTCACAGCAATTGAGCATGAAATTGTCACAGGAACTGCGAGACCAATTAAGCAAAGCATGCGGAGAACCCCTGCATGTTTTGTGGGGGAGGAAGAAGCACACTTGAAGAAAATGCTTGATGCTGGGGTTATTCAAGAGTGTATATCTGAATGGGCATCATCACCAGTATTGATCAGAAAAAGGGATGGTTCGGTAAGGTGGTGCATAGATTACAGGGCCTTGAATAATGTAACTGTAAAAGATACATATCCGTTACCGCTGGTGGAAGACTGTTTGGATACGCTAGCAGGAAATGTATGGTTCTCAAAGCTGGATGCAAATTCAGCTTATTGGCAAGTAAGGGTGAAAGAAGAAGATAGAAAGAAAACTGCTTTTTTAACAAAGTATGGTTTGTTTGAGCATGTGAGAATGGGTTTTGGATTAACAAACGCTCCGGCTACATTCTCAAGAGTGGTGAATTTAATTCTAAGAGGGTTAACATGGAAAACGGTAATGGCTTTCTTAGATGATATCCTGGTAATGGGTAAAACGTTTGAAGATCATCTAAAAAACCTGGCTGAAGTACTTGATCGGTTTCGTTTGCACGGAATTAAATTGAAACCAAGAAAATGTATCTTTTTCCAGAGAGAGGTAGAGTTCTTAGGTAGAACTGTAAGTGGGAATACTCTTTCTATGACAGAAAAGGATACTGAAACTGTTGCAAAATTGCCGCGTCCAACATCATCTAAAGATGTAGAAAGGTTCCTGGGCTTAGCAAATTATCATCGTTCGTTTGTAAAAGATTTCGCCGAGTTAGCCCAACCTTTATATGGTTTAACTGGGAAGAATAAGTTTAAATGGGGTGAGTTAGAACAAACGTCGTTTGATAAAAAGTACTAATTAGCCCACCGGTTTTGTCTTTACCAAACAATGACGATCCTTTTATATTAGATGTGGATGCCTCAGATACTGCAATTGGTGCTGAATTACTTCAAGTCCAGAATGGAGAAGAAAGAGTTGTCTCTTATAGTAGTTTCTCCCTTACTCCAGAACAAAGGCATTATTGCACTACCAGAAAAGAATTGCTGGCGATAGTACGTTTTACAAGACAGTTTAGATACTATCTGCTAGGGAGAGTGTTTACAGTTAGAACTGATCACTCAAGTTTGACTTGGTTACTCAAGTTCAAAGAACCTCAAGGTCAACTAGCTCGATGGATTGAGGAACTATCGCAATATCATATGATAGTAAAACATCGTGCCGGAAATAAACACGGGAATGCAGACGCACTCTCAAGGGTTCCAGATTCTTTAACCCCGTGTTTAGAGTACGTGGCTGGTATAAAACCTACAGACTTGCCATGTGGGGGTTGTCGTTACTGTACTAGAGCACATGACCAATGGGCACAATTTACTGAGGAAGTAGATGACGCTGTTGGTTTGGCTTGGTATCAAAAGACAAATGGAAGTGAATCTCATTTTGACATAGTGACTTCCGGATACTCCAGTGCAATAGAAGCGTGTTCTGTTCGAATACCAAAAGTTAGTAGTCCTTCTAAAACAACATGTTGGGGCTATACTTTTGAAGAATTAGAAACTGAGCAATCCAAAGATAAAAATTTAAAATTGATTTTAATGTGGTTAAACGATACACCTACAGAAGGAGCACACTTCCTTGCTAGTCCAGAAGCTAAATTTTATTGGTTAAACAAGGAAGCTTTTACTCTCTTAGATGGTGTGTTATTTAAACAGAAGTTAAATGCTGAAGACCAAGATCTTTTATTAGTAGTTCCTGAAACTTTAAAAAATTCAGCTTTGCTTTTACATCATGATATACCATCTTCAGGACACCAGGGTGTAGCAAGAACTAAAACTAGATTAAAAGAAAAGTTTTTCTGGGTTGGTCTTTCAAAAGATGTGGAATCTTATGTTCTCTCTTGTAGTGTTTGTAATAAGAATAAGAAAGGTAAACCTTATGGGAGAGTACCTCTAACTGAATTCCAAGCGGGAGCCCCAATGGAGCGGGTGCATATAGATTTTATGGGACCATTACCTAAGACACCAGAAGGAAATGAGCATTGTTTAATGATGGTGGATCAGTTTACTAAGTGGATCGAATGTGTTCCGTTACCCTCACAGAAGGCAGAGGTGGCGGCTAAAGCAGCTATAGATGGTTTCTTTGCTCGTTTTGGCTTTCCATTTCAGCTTTTTTCAGATCAAGGGAAAAATTTTGATGGCAAACTGTTTGAAGCCATTGGAAAAGCACTGCAAATCCACAAATCAAGAACTACACCATATAGACCATCCGCAAATGGTCAGGTTGAACGTTTCAATCGAACTTTAATGGATGCAATAAGGTGTTTTATAGGTAAATCTCAAGATAAATGGGACAAGGATATACAGCAAATAGCAATGGCAATAAGATCCGCTGTTAATCGGAGTACTGGTTATACTCCTAATATGCTGATGCTGGGGAGGGAAATTAATACACCTGCTCAACTCATGTTCCCTAATGCGAAACAGAATAGAGAAGAGAATTATGGGGAATATGTTACAGGATTACAGAAAAGTTTAAAACAGGCACATGAAATTGCACGTACTACACTCAAGACATCTCTCAAACGAATGAAGAGAAATTATGATCTAAAGATTCTCTTGAGACCATATGCAGAAGGAGATATTGTTTATTTATTAGACACTGCAGTGGTTAAAAGGAAAATGTAAGAAATTGAGTTCGCCTTGGAAAGGACCAGCTGTAATAGTTAAGAAAATATCATCATATTTGTATCGTGTTAAGCTAAAGAATTCTATTTTTGTAGTCAACCATGATAGAATGATGCCATGTAAAGATCGCAATGTTCCCATCTGGATTAAAAAGTTTAAAGACCTCCCACAACTAGGTGAAGATCCAAAAGAAGAAGAAGAGGTATATTGTACCTGCAGAAAACCTTGGAGTGGAAGATTTATGATCCAGTGCGATTATTGTGATAAATGGTATCATGGATCATGTGTTAATATAAGTGCTTCTGAAGCGCTAAGTATTGACAAATACAGGTGTCAGAGTTGTAAAAAATAATTAAAAAAAAAAATAGAACAATATGCTTAACATATGTATATTTTTTATCTATTTCAGAAATGGCGATGAGCAAGCAATTATTGAAATTTAAGACCGTACTGGATGACTGTTTAAAGAGAGGAAAATTATACCAGCCACCGGATTCCTTTATTTCTAATTTAACGTTAATATATAGGGGAAATACGTCGGAAATTTTGGGTTTCGTTTTAAAGATGGTTGATATTGCCAAAGCAACAAAAAACCCAAAATTAAGGAAACAATGGCTGAAGGATGCAGCCAGGGCTCTGGACTCATTCCAGGTGGTGGATCGTTCATGGATAATGACCAACATCGGTCACCTCCCTCCACTCCCATCACAGAAAGAACAGACATTTGATTTGGAGGCCTGTACCAGAGATATTAGGTATTACCCATCTCAGAAGGCTTCTGATGTGTTGGAGGTGGAAGAACTCTCCCGTGAAGAAGAGGACAAGCTGTTGGGAATTGTCTCAATGGAAGTTGATCCACCGGAGAGACCATCTAGAGTCCGTTTTAGTACCCCGGAGGTAGTTGCGGCTGTTTGCCCATCTCCTTCGGATGAACAAACCATCACTGCATCTAAAACATATAGCTCTGTGCTTAAGTCAGTTTTAAAGAAGCCAGAGCAAGCTGCTTGTGCGACTGTTAGTACACAAGTTCAGCAACAACCAGCATCCAGTACTTCATCTGAAGATATTGGTGGTGTGACTGTTTGTCCGTCATTAATATCTCAAAAATCTTTAGTAAAAGAAAACAAAGAGGAAACTAGAGAAAGACAGAGAGATGTAAGGGAGAGGAGTGACATTAAAGGAAAAAAGATACATGACAAAAAGAAAGATGAAAAGAAAGGAAGTCATGATAGGGATAGAAGTCATGATAGGGATAGAAGACATGATAAGGATAGGAGTCGTGAGAGGAAGAGAGAAGAAAGGGAAAGAAGTCACGACAGAAAGAAGGTTGAAAGTTCTGGTAAACAGGATAGTTCAGACAACAGGAAAAGATCAGGAGTTAGTGATTCTTCACAATAAGAAAAGCGGGCCAGAGGCAAAACGTTTGATGTGACTGATTGTCCATCAATATCTTTGCCAAATTTAGAAGTAGAAGTTTTAGAGGTAGATACGAGTATACCTGATAGACGCAGGAAGGTATCACTGGGTAGAGGTATTACCATCGAAGGAGATGCGACTGTTTGCCCACCTCCTGGAGTTAAACTGGTTGTTTCCTCAGAAGAAAAGCAATTACCCAGTGCTATTGTCCAACAGTTCCGGGAGAGCAGAAAGCCAAAAAGGGTAAGGAAAAGTAGAGTCTGTTGGGTGCCAGGTTGTAAAGAACCTAATTCTTTCCCTAAGGCTCATGCTTTTAACTACCATGTGCCCGAAATTTTCCTTGATCGCCTTCCAGCTGACAATGAACAGGTACTTAGGGGCAGAACAAGAGCTTTGCGTGAGGCAGCATGTTAGTTGCTTGGCAAACCTGCAACATTGGAGGAGCTGTTATTGCATATCAAGATGCAGCATGTTATGTCAGCCATTGACAATACAGTTCTGACTCCAGCTCAATAGGAAGCCATGTCAGCGATGTGTCGCTTTCACAGTTACCCAGTTCCACCTAAGTTCACGCTGTTTCCACCAGAGTCTCCAGCTGTGCTTATCCATTGGAAAGTGGCTCTTCTGATATCGGCTTGTTTAGACGATCAGGAGAGACACTATTGGATAGAACATCATCCAGTCCCAGAGGATATGGAACGGGAACAAGACCAGGAGAAACCCAGAGAGCCAGAACCAGAACCTGAAATGCTTCCCGAGGCTTTCGATTCTTATTTCCATCTGGATCGATTGCTTAAGGAATGTCACCTTCCTGAAAATGGTACTCTGCAGGATATTCTTGCTAGAACTCCAGTACCTGCAGAGGAGCGGGTTTCTCTGATTGGATCAGTTGCCGTTTTCTGCGACCCAAAGTCCTATCCTTCTGTGGAGCGACTGGTTGTCCTCCCAGAGAATAAGTCGGTTGCTGTGGGACTCCATCCAAAACACAGTGGATACAGTTCAGAAGCACAGGCTGGATATGTCAAGAAATTGAGGAATCTACTGGACCATCCAAAAGTATGCGCCATTGGTGAGATTGGGCTGGATCATTCGGTGGATATCAAAGAGTGGCACTGCCAAGTGGAGCTCCTGGAGAGGATTTTACCTTTGGTAAAAGAAGACAAAGTCCTTGTGTTGCATTGTAGAGCAATGCAAAATGACTGCGGAACGGAAGTATATTTCTTATTACTTCATTTTTTGAAAAGATATCTTCGTCCCAGTCAGCGAATACATCTACATTGCTACACAGGAAATGAGCATGTACTTCAGGAATGGCTAAAACAATTCCCAAGGAGCTATTTTGGATTTACCAATTTAGTCCAGAGATTTACGGATCCTCAGATAAAAGCCTTATGTGGTGTGGATGAGAGTCGATTGCTGCTGGAAACAGATGCGCCATATTTTCCACCCAGAGGGCGCAACTGGTCTTCCCCAGGGAACCTGTATACCACAGCAAAGGCAGTGGCAAACCATAGAGGTGTTAGTGCAGAATACATCCTGGAAGTAACTTGAGTTAATGCTAAACATCTCTATTGGAATCCAGAATAAAAGACACTTCTAAAAGGCTGACTATAGAGTAGATTGATAATCCTCTATAGTAGGATCCAGAATGAACTTTCCTTAAAAGTAATTCATAAAGTTGATAGTTAATCCTTTATATTTTATCTTAAAAAAAAAAGAAAGAAAAATTATTTATGTGACTGTTTGTCCATAAATATTATCCAGTGAAAAAGACCCTAAAAATGAAAGAAAATTCAGAACTGACTATATAGAATTTCTTCGACATAGATACCAATATAGACATTAACAAGAAGGAAAAGACTGTTTGTTTTTTCCATGCCGCAGTTTTTACATTAAAATGATAAAATCATTTTTATCCAGTTCCCTTGTCAAGAGAAACAAATCAACTTCCAGAAAAAGGTATAACATAATGTTCCTCGGAGTGACTGAAGGCCTTCAAAGATAAAGTTGGGGGGAGTGTTGTGTTGCAGCTTACGTCATGGTTGATTGGTTTCAGATGAATGGTATGGGAACGAGGTTGTTACGTCTGGTGCCCTGTCCGGAGTTACTGGAGTGTAAAAAACTGCGGGAAAATCAGTCTCAGAAAAAAACTTCCTAGAGAATAGACCTGTTTCTAGTTTCTAGTATAAACTAACAGAAAGAGATATATTCAACACGGCATGGCGGTGTTGAAACTAAGCACTCAACAATAAAGTATAGGGAAGCAGCACACGGAACAGTGTGATAGAATACAGGAAATTCGCTCGGAAGTGTCTCACGCTACACTTTCTGAAAGGAATTGACATATTCACGTCTTTTATTCACTTTCCTTTGAAAATATTAGTGACTCCGTTTTGTGGGGAAAATTTTTACATTGTTCACGTATTTTTTACGTGTTAAATATAACCAAATCATATTAATTCTTTAAATTTTATAAGAACACATAGTTTTGTGTGTGTTCATAGTTAACAAAATTTCAGTTATATGATGACGTTCAGCAGTCATTTCGTTCTACTTTTGGTTTGCCCGAAAAGGTTTCGCCTTAATAGTCATCTCGTCCGTTCCCCTCAACCATGTGCGTCAACTAAAGATTGTTTTCGCACTTTATTCTGAACCGACAATTTGCAAGAGAATAAATGAATTCATTAAAGGTTAATTGTAGCGAATATGGCGCTTTTATGCTTCCATGGTAATGGTGTGTCATTATGTATGGCTGCTGTATATACGGGTATGTAAGAGGTTACGTTATGTTATTATGTCAAGTTATTGCTCATAAACTTGCTATAGAAGCGGGTAGATATGATTATTTAGATTAAGATGTTAACTCCAGAGTATGCTTAAGTTGTAATAAAAAACAAATTGAAACTGAAATTCATTTCTTGTTATCTTGCGAACAATATAGTCAGAATAGGAATATGTTATTTAAAGAAATTACCAATCACAATCCTTTCTTTATGAATATGTCAGATATATCAAAAATGAAATATTTATTAAATAATTAACATAAAAAGATATTTAGAGAAATAATAAACTTCATAACTTGTAGTCTTGACATCAGAAACATACGATGGCCGATATCAGCCGTCAGAATACAAGTGTTAAAACTGACAAAGTGACAACACTAAAATGTCACATTGTCAGTTTTGAATGTCAGCAATGACACATCGAGATTGAAATTTGACAATGTGACAACAACATTTGACAGATTGTCAATTTCAATTGTAAAATTTGACAATGTGACAACAACATTTGACAGATTGTCAATTTCAATTGTCGGCAATGACACTTTGAGACTGCATTTAAAAGTGACAAAATGACAACAAAGTAAATGTCAAATTGTCAATTTTCTTTGTCGGCAATGACAACTATGAAAATAGGTGTGGTCCAATTAAAATCCTTTGTTATCTTGAAAAGGAAAGTTATTTTAATTAGGATATAAATTTAGGATGCTGATATAAATTTGTATAAGGCACAAAGCATCGTACTCTTGGTAAGATAAATTCATTTACCCTACTTCTTTCAATATTATAACCCACTCCCAGAAATAATTTTCACATACAGTGTCCAAAGTATAAGTTATTTTCAAAGATTTCAAAGTGTTATCTTGTTATAGGGTAAATAAAACACCATAAATATTCGTATATAGAACATTTCAAGATCTATCATGGAGGACGGAGAAGACAACGGTAAGTTATTATTTATATGATATTAAACTTCAGTTATTATTTATATGATATTAAATTTCAGTTCTAATAATTCAACAATTGATTACTGTAGTAAGGTTTCCAATGCTATATAAAATTACATCAGCTATATACAGTATCTTTCTGCTGGTTGTCAACATTGTTTTCGCGAAATTTCATGTTGTGTATATTGAAATAGGCTAGGGGCCTGATGAATGTGATTATTATGACCTACGTGTCCAGTATAGATAAAAATATGGATTTTGCAATAAATTATTCAGTTTTAAGGACTGTTTTCCAACTTAAATACAATTACATTTGCAGTAATATTCACTGTCTCTTGAATCTGTATCGTGAACCTTTCTTTTGTAGTGGAGGAAGAAATACTTTGGCTTGCTTGTAGAAATTACACATACAGAGAGATTTCTCTCCTGTTGATGGAATCAAATGATATACATTTGAGGTATAGCTAACATGTTAAGCATTTCTTACTACTATTACCACATTAGCATTAGTTTAAAAAAACATATTCATGTTATATATGAATTGCTTTTCCTGAAAATTGATATTACCATAAATTTTTTTCTTTACGTATTTTATTGCTTTGACATCGGAAAAGAATTAAACGCGAACAATATCAGTCTGATATGAGAATTTATGATTTATTTTTAAAAATGCTGCTTTTCAATGTTTTTAATTGACCTGGAATCTACTTGAGTTTGGAAAATATCACAATAGTCTCGTAAATGATTTGTTTTATTGTAGCTCAAATGCTATAGGGAAACGGCTGAAAAAGTTAAACTTCCTCTCAAGGAAAGGGCCTACAATACACACTGACGCTGATGTAAAACGTGCTATTGAGGTAATCTTGCACCACTTTGTTTCATAATGACTGATGACGGCCGGGCAGAAAAATCCGTCAAACATTCTGCATAGCGTTAAAACGGATGACACGCTTAAAGTAGCCACTAAACTAGGAGGCCAATCAGAGATCAGTACCAGTTATTAGAAAATGTGTTCAATTTCTTTATTCTTTACTCGTAAATACATTCAGCCACTTACTTTATATAGTGATTCGCGAGTGCATAAAAGTTTCACATACAAAATGGTAATCTGATAAAATATAAATTACAGACGGCGGAGCCTGAGACAGGTTACTGATGAAAGGTATATCTATTGATATAAGGTGTATCACCCCCTCAATGCTTTTACTCAATCAAATAATATGCTATTCGGTCAATAAAAATTGCAGAACAATGAGATGTAATACGATGAACAGGATGTATACATATTGTCCATAACAACTGATAAATTACTTTTATTGAAAAAAGTGACTGCAATACAGAGTATCTGACACATATTTCAATTGATATTGTATTTGATCAACAAGATCAAAATTATATTTAACAAGATTTGTTTGTGAAACACTATCCCCCCGGAGGCAACAAGGAATACACATGTGAAATATCAAAGCTGTTACTGCTTTAGTTTGAAATTATGACCAATGTTAAAGTTGGCAACAGACAAACATACAAACAAACAAACTCACAGACAGACAAGGCAAAAACAATATGCCTCCCGATCTTCGATCCGGGGGCATAAAAATTCATCTGTCCGCCACAGGAGCAAGGTCAATTTCAAAAAACGCGATAACAGATTAAATTTATATTTATTTGCTCGAGAGGCCGCGGATTTGTCACTCGCCTCCTAGCAAGGCGACCCGGTTTCGATTCCAGGCAGGAGCATGTGAAAGGACAAGTGAATTTTTTTTTTGTCGTGGTTGGATCGCTGTCAGTATAATGTGACTGAGCGGTGCACACTACTTATCTGTGATATTATGTGTCAATGATCTAGCACTTTCAAACCAGATAAGACTGGGCTAGTACAATGCAGCCATGGTATATAGATTAATCTTTGAGATTAATACACTTTCTTCTCGTCGCAAAAGACTGAAAAATTTTGATTAGACGTTAAAACAAATAAATATTTATTTGATTGAAAGCGTTGGGGTGGGGATGATAAAATTGTTTACATACCGAGTGGCAATCTGACATAGTGATTTATTAACCAGCCAACTGAATATTCTCTCATTATGTTAACGCTGTAAATATAGAAAATTAGAAAAAAGTTATTAAACCTAAATGAAAGCACTTGGAAAATGTCACATAACTAACTAATTTATGTATTTGCATTCACATATATAATAAGTGACTAAACAAACTCTTTTGAAATAATAGGATTAGGGAATTAATCTGATGTTACATACTAGTAGTATACAATTTATTATTTGACGGATATTTTATCAACTTCCTCTCTATAACTGTTTTCATATTCAGACTCGAACTAATATTTTTAGAAACATTATGAGAAGCAGCGGCAGAATATATTTTTATTATTTTATTGACAGGTACTTTTGACTGACTTGCCACAAACTGCAGGTTATAGATATGTAACGAACAAACTTCGCCAAAATGGTCTACACGTTCGCGGGTATGTATTTATTACTTGTTTGTCCACCAAACGTCAGAAGTTTTTCGTAACAATTTCATTGTTTTGAACATTACTTAGCAATATTTCAATATATTTCTGATAATAAGATCCCCAGCTCCAACAAAACACACACAAACATATGCACTCAAAATAAATCGGTTGCACCTTAATATTATGTATCTGGGGATTACGTAATTTACTCGTCGATTTCAAGTATAATGTGTAATCGTTAACTGTTTTTTTTCTGTTTTTTACAGGGACGCAGTAATGAAGTTGATAAAGGCTGTTGACCCAGAAGGGGTAAATTTTCGCCAGAGAAGGAGGATCCGTAGACGGGTTTACAGATCAATCGGACCAAATCATACTTGGCATGTTGATCGGTGAGTTTCTTCATTTTATCCTCAATAAAAATATAATGAATTGATTTTATGTTATTAATAACCACAGTCAGAGTAAAAAGGAAACGATTGTGCTAACTGAATTCATCTTTTATGTTGCAGATACGATAAACTAAAACCATTTGGATTTGCAATTCATGGTTGTATCGATGGGTATGGTAATATTATACATGTCAGCGGTTTCAATAGAAGCCGACAGCCGACAAATCCCGTCGGCTATTCTGACGAAATACGACAAACATTGTCGGCTACTTTTATTTGTGAAAATGTCAAAAAAGAGAATTTTCGTTCGTTTTATTTGGAGTTCCTCTCTCAATAAACACATTCAATTTGTCGGTTTTTTGTTTTTGTTTTTGCCCTCCCGCTCGATGTTTAATGAGGATTGTAAGAACATTATATCGACAGTTGTTTTGTTTTTCACCGATCTATATCACTTTGACGCTCATATGCTTGTAATTGATACAAATGCTTTGAAGCGTTTCTAAGAGTCAGATGCTAAAAGCGTACCATACTTACGTGACCACGTTGCGTTTTAAAAAAAGAGGTAATCGAGAGTCTGGGCCTCCGGAAGAATCAATTTTAAGGTTTTTTAAAAACAGAAGACAAGGGAAGGTATGAGCATTAATTTTAAAGACGGATCAACTTAATTTCAAACCTGTTACAAACCTTTTGTTATGACACGATAACGTAGCGTATCATATTAAAATCAAACCAATAAAAAAAATAACCAATTTTTTACCAAAATAATTTTATTTTGTTTGGTTTTGTAAATAAAATATATTATGCTACTTTGGTTTTTCTTTGTTTTATTTATTATTATTTATTTAGTTTTAGTTTTATTTTCGAAACAGATGGATACAAAGAGTTGGAATCAGGTTCTATGGAAGAATGGACAGATTTAGACACTTCTTATTTTACTAAGTTTTTTTAAAATTAATTTTTCTGTCTTTTTGAGGATCTAGTTTTTATTAAATTAGTTTTATCTAAGTTTTATTTTTCATTTTATTTTATTTATTTATACTTAACAAGATGATGCTATAATAAATATTTGTGGTAAGTTTATTATCATTTAAATACAAACATGCCAAATAAAAAAGTAATAAAAAGTGAAGTTTTATTGTTTGAAATTTTCTTTTTTAAAAGGATATATATTCTTTGAAATATTTTAAAAATTAGCTGGCAGTAATTGGTTTTTTTTGTGATTGAATTGCCTTTCAGATGCAATACCTCTGTCTGAATCTGATCCATCTGTAGGTGGTACCTCCTCAACAGATAAAAGTTGTACTACTGGCACAGAACCTGATTCCAGCTGTATTCATGAGAACCAAACTGTTCAGACTACATCAACAACCACTACTCAGTATGTTGATGCAGAGATTCAGACTGAATCATCTGAAGTTCATGAAGCTACAAAAAATTGGATATAAGTGATGATGAGGATAGTGCATTTGAAGAAGATGATTATTTTGAATTTTAAAATTTAGGTTTAACAGACTTTTGTTTCAAAATACTTTACTCATCTCAGTTTTGTCAAAATCAAGTTTAATTTGCTTTGTAATAAAATTTAAAAGCTGATAACAATGAATTAGAAAAAAAAACTACTTGGATTTGAACATAACTGACAGATTTCACAAATTAAAAGGTTTTCATAAAAAGCTATGGTATTCTGTTTTCTGTAAACATTTATCTTTCAGGAATTGTTTCAGATGACAAAACTTACAAGAAGCTAATATCTAATACTAACTTATTAGATAATGCTCTGTAGTTTCTGGAATTGTAACAACTTCTATGTATATCTTTGTCATAATACTACTGATGAGAACTTGATTCTATATGTTTTATATGTGACTAGTTCATTTATAGAATATTAAATGCTAGTAATTTTATAACAAACAAAAAGTTTTAAGTATATCAAGTAAACTATATTTTCTGTCCAAAATGCTGGAAAATGCACCATTTTTAATTTAAGATTTAAAAAATTTCCGGGGGAGGCCCCCCGTACCTCCCCTGTGGAGGGGGGCGTTCCCCCTCCACACCTCCCCAGAAGTGCCTCGTGCTTTGCGCGAAGATTGAAAAATATTGCTGTCTACTTCTCCATACTTTTCTTCTACTTTCAATTATACTGAAAAGCCCAGCATGTGTATATTAACAGTACAAATTTATAGCATGAGCCTTGAATACTAATAGAACTATCTACTGACTGAACTATACACATCTTAAATTTCACCTCTATAAGTGTTTTATTTGTTTTCACCCTAACTCTGAGCTCTGTCCTAATCCAGGATACATGGATGGTCTAAAAGGTACTGCACGATGTATTTCATTTGTCGATATTGAAAACAACAACTAAACCTTATAACAATAAATAAAAATCTAAGCTGTCGAGTTATCATCCAACAATATTTTAAGGAAAAATCATATTTAATTTGTTTTCACAAGCACATAGCTTTACATTAAAGCTATAATTTTTAAGGTATCGGCTTAAATACGGCTTACATAGAAAATAGTTCTGATGCTGTGTGTGATTTTTTTTTTTTTTTTTGAATTAAATGATTTGATGACTTTATGAAAAAAATTACATGTATGAGTTAATTTTTGTGTTAAATTTTAAACTTCTATTTTGAAATTGTAGTTATTCTCGAAAGATCATGTGGTTGCGTGTTGGTCCTTCGAATAATGACCCTGCAATTATTGCTTCAAACTACGTTTCCTGTGTAAAAAACATAAAAAGGTACATGTATTTTGTTTAAGCACATTTTGTGGTACTGTTTGATTTTTTCGAAGGAAAGATTCAAAATTTAACACATTACTAATGACAAATGTATTTATAAGCTGAAACAAGTTCCTTTTTTTAAAAAAAAAATCATTGAAATAAATTGTGACTAGGTTGTTGTTGTTTTTAAAGTGTCATGTATTTTGTGAAATTGATTGTGTAAAGTATGAAAATAAGTTCAATTCCAAAAAATAACTGAATTTATCCACACTTAAAAAAATAACATTTGAATTAAAAAAAATGCATTCCAAAATATTTACAATACACATTGAATTGCTACGATGAACTCATTGTACAAAATCTAGTTTAACATTCAATGAACCAGGTTTTTTCACATACGCGTACTAATACACCTCATTTAAATATGGGGAATCCCGTTCTTGACGTTTCGAATACCCTGTCGTCTAATCAATCAAGATTTATTTTTAACAAATTCATATTTAACACTTGTGCTCTGAAAATAAACATGTATTTGTAAATTAGTGCATTTAATGAATAAAAATTGTTCGAAATGTTATTACGTTATCGACGAACTATTTTGTAAACGACTAAAACTTCTAATTTGGCGGGAATTACCTTTGACATAATCAGTCGCGTCATGCAAAAGTATGCGGGACTTTTTTTGACTGACATGGCTGTTTCATTAATGTTAGATTCGATTGTGACCGGTTTTTCTTTGCTATTTGTACGACGCCATATGAAAATTTATACAGAAAAATTTAGGAAAAATATGTAAGTATAAGAACTGACTTTCATTTTTTGCTGGTACATCAAGTGATGAACCAGATTTTAAAACTAGCAAATCCAATGAATTGCGAATGAAAGTCAATTCTTAATTGAACAAAATCTAACAACCAATCAAAACGCTAGAAATCTATAGAATATATATTATATTTCAACTAGGTTGTCCGCTGGTATTACAGACGGACCCAGGGAACAGAAAACTCTATTTTGGGTTCAATTCAGTGTGTGTTTAGGCATAATGCAGATGACATATTCTTTGGGTACAATAGTTACCGTGCCGTACGCTCAGTTTTTAATCAAGTAAGTATATTTTCAATTTTAAATTTCGATAACAAAATACTAGCTAAAGTTTTAGCAAAACGAATCAAAAGTTTC
The DNA here is from genome assembly GCA_029721355.1 of Tegillarca granosa. Lineage (NCBI taxonomy): Eukaryota > Metazoa > Mollusca > Bivalvia > Arcoida > Arcidae > Tegillarca > Tegillarca granosa. Next base: position 66,529 of record JARBDR010000335.1, on the reverse strand, counting down.
TTACCAAAGTTAGTCAACTCTGATCAAACTGATTATGTAAAAGATAGATACATTGGTGAAAACATCCGCTTAATATCAGACCTTGTTGAATACACTACCTTGAAAAATATTCCAGGCTTAATTCTTAATGGCGGAAAATCACTTAGTTAATAACATACGAAAAGTTTTAAGATCTAAGTATCTCTTTCTTCGCCATGTCTTCAGCTCCCATTGAAGACACATACTAAATAACCGTTGAACTTTTCTGGTCGAGTTGGAATCAGTATAATGAGTCTATATACAGCCATGTCGGGTAATTCTGCGCATGTATAAAATTACGTAGTTCCGTACATAGATATACGTAAAAAACTGCATGTGTTTTATCACATAGCAGCATCTGCTTTTGATCTCCTACGGACATGAAAATGCATGCTGTTACAGCTTTAGGTATGTATTTATGAGTATATTTTATGTAAATCAAGTGTATTTTAAAAATAACTATTCACTGAGTTAAAAGATATGAAAAAAATATTGACCTACACAGAATTAGGCAACTTCTGTGAAATGTGAAAACCGGGGGGGGGTCATATACTACGGCAAAAATCTCTGGACATGAATAAAAATTACGAAAATGGCCTTTTACCAATAGACAGCAGTGTGTTTCGTCGCATTACAGTGAACTAACAATATGAAAAGGGAAAGGACTACTAATGGAATAGATCAATTAGGTCATGAATATTCTGCACAACTTCACGCACATACAAAATCTTTACTTTGTTTTCGTCGCGAATAGCTTATAAATTGTGGATGGGACGTAAATCGGTATTAATACAGAGCCAAATATTTATGGTGTGATGTAAAGCTTTCATTTTGATACAGTAGAGGATACAAGTTTCATTAACCGGTAAAGGGGTTTAACACCGATACCTACCTAAATATTTTTAACGGTATATTCTCAATGATAAAATGAAGTTCTGAAAAATGAATATGATTAACAATAAAATTAAATTTTAACCAAAATACTGACAATTATTTTGAACAGCTTTTAATCTGCGATCTATTACTGTATTTAAGCGAATAGAGGCCTGGTGGAGTATTTTTAGAAGACGACAAAGTGAATGGTGGATAAACTTTTTCAAAGATCTGGAAGTTTTCATAAAGGGAATAAAATTGAGACGTAATATACTTATAGGATTTATTCAGTTATTTAGTGATTAAAATCGCAATTAGATTTGACATGATAATGTATAAGTCTAAGTTTTTATTCTGCTATAACCAGTTGTTTTCAAAATTTTTTTTTAAATATATCGTGTATGACTTGCTTTTGGGATTTAAAGCTTTTTTGCTGGAAGTAAAAGATAAAGACAGAGTCTTCCAAATGTTGCCTATTGTTTACTCGACTTTTGAGTTTTGATCACTCCTTGGTACTTTTTGTCCCGTTATTATTTTGATACAGCAAATATAAATCATATTCACAAAATTCCATTTTCATTTTGCTTGAAGATCCATTTTGTTTTCAATGGTAGATATTCAATCCGGTATTGTTTCATTCCACTTATGCAGAGGGAACTGAATAGCGTTACCGATGAATGGAATAGCCACCATGTGTCATCAAGCAGATCAGCTGTGTGTCCAAATGGTCGTCCAGAAGTTATGTACTCTTTGTCCCAACACTTAGGTATATATGTGCGCATGTGTCTTTGTACACTTTACAAATGGTTCTCAAAAATACTAGACCAGTTTTAATGAAACCACTGGCCTTCCATTGCTTTAAAGTTTGATGAGTCAAAAATCTGAATTCCTTTTAGTCTCTTTCTTTAAATGAACTGAAAAGCCTAGAGTCATGAAACTTAATATGTAACTTTTTAAACTAGATTCAGGAGCATGGAACCTTAAATATAGCAATTACTAGTGTAAAGAAGATGAAAGGTCAGCGACATAGGCACCTAGTACAAAAGGATTATTTCTTAAATTTTTAGATCTGCGTTTACTGTGCGAGACAAGGGGAAGTTTAGCGCCATCAAACTGGTCAAACCTCACCAGTTATTGGATGCACATTCTTAGTTGTGCCATAATGGCTTAGAGTCTTAAAGGTTTTGGTATTACCTTGATTTTTGTTGTGTTTTGTTGCTGTGTTGGTTACTGAAAATTGGCTCTGTTATTTCCTTGATGTATTTGTAGGTGGAATGAATTGTATTTACAATCTTAGCAATGAAGATATTCAGTGGGCAATATTACAATGTAGAGAAACAACTGTAAGTGGATCAGAGGAGTTCGATGCATTTGCAGATGCTGCCTTTGAGGACAATGGGTGGAATAATGCAAATACTTGGCAAGAAGCTCTGAAGAATTATTGAAATTTATTAAATGTCTGCCTTTAATGTTTTTAGTAGGAAGAATCGATTGCCACATAAATATTACAAATTTTCGTAATGTTACGTAACAGATTTGTGACAAGAGAGTTGTCAGCCACTTGAGATATGATTTTTTAAGCAGAAGTTTAAGGTTTCATAACTGAAACTTTTTTGCTGTTTAAATTGCATGTTTTCTTTTTGTTTGGAGATCATGGTTTATGTAATTATCGTTTATATATTTCTATTGTAAAGGAAGATATTGTAAGCTTAAACATTTTTAAATGGTGTCACAAGGGAGAAAAATAGATATTTTTTTTTAAAGTTGTATCAAAATTAATTTCCGTGATGTAATTAATTTGGACCTAGAATAACAAGATAATTAAAGATATTCAAGCTTCTAAACCTTTCTTTCATGACAAGATGATTAAATTGTATTTTTACTTAAGGTCACTGTGACTTTGAATAAAGGTCAAGGTCAATCAACCTACTTCGCAAACTTCGAAGCCCTTCTTGCATAAATGCTTTATATGAAGTTTCAAGCTTCTAGGCCTTTCCGTTCTTGATAAGATGTTTAAAGGTATTACTATTTAAGGTAACAGTGACCTTGAATGAAGGTCAAGGTAAACCGACTTGAACAGATAACCATGATAGTTTCTGCATCTTTAAAAAGTTTGTCTTCATGATTTAACGTAGTCCAAAATATTCCGACGAAAAACCAAGGCTGTACCTTTCAAATATTTTTTCTTCGTCTAAATCTGTCAATGGCAAATAAAGCAAATTTATGCAAGTTGATGCCATTGGAAGGTTCCCTTCAATTTCAACAAATTTAATGGAAGTTGGTATGTTGAATCCTAACACAGGTTCAACATTGCAACCGGTTATGAATCTGTGTATCTGTTCAAATGTGATGTTATGTCTTCCCGCTGCAAATAACAAATGTAAATTATCCTTTATTTTTTTAAAAAGTCATAACATCAATTGACCTGTTGGGTAGATAAATACAAACAACAGCACAGTATCAATAATCTGAATCTAGAGTCCATACAAAAACACAAAAATGAATAAAAAAAAATAGATAATAAAATAAAGAAATTAAATGGTAACAAGTCTGAGAAAAAACTTTCAACAAGGAAGTGAGGTCGGGTCCTCCGGATGGGCAAGCACCTCCTGACCAGTGAAACTATGGAGTATCAAATATATCCAAGACGGTCTTGGAGACAGATGTACCATACTTGTCGATAATACTCGGAGGACGGCCATTAAACTTTTAAAGAGCTTCGATAAGCCTAAGCTTACAATATCCCTGTGTCAACAGTTTATGTCCCAGCAGCCTGCATCTATACATAAAGTATCTAAATGTAGATGAAGCCCTGCCATAGCGTATAAGTTGAGAAACAAATACACCATACGCGAGCGAACAAGTATATTGCTGCATAAAAATGGAAAGTTGACATTGAGAAAAAACAAGTCATCACGCTTGTCATTTAATCTTTCTTGAGTGTCATATTCGAGATTTCAAATCTAAATATGAGCCAGAGTTTGATGAGTTTGTCGTACAAATTCACTTGGATAAATGATGTCTACAAAATATCCAAACTTGGGGTTATTGAGAGACAGAACATCATCTATATATCTGTAGGTGAAGTTGAAAGTTCTGGCGACAGCTTTCCTTCCTGACTTAAGTAAAAATCTTGAATAAAGTCAACCTCTTATGAAGGGACAGATCAGCAAGCAGTGCTGCAGACCAGGAGTTGTGAAAAATATCAGTTTTAATTAAAATATATTTTAATCATGATAATTTTGTACCCAAGACCTATTTCTCAGCAAAAAAGTATTTTCAGCTCCCAACAAATTCTGAGTATCTGTTTTTAAGAATGGAAGTAAATGTTGAATTTTACATTTGCTCCTGTGGGAAAGTAAAATAGTATATAGCTTCAATGCGAATGTGATATAACTTAACGGCTACGTCTCTGATATACTTTACAAACAACTTGTAAATATGTTCTTCTTGTAATCTTTTGTTGGTCCCAACCTCTGAAAAATCTGCCTTAAAAACGTGTAGGAACTTGCGCACTGTTAACCCTGGCACAGGCATAAATAAATAATGGAAAGTGTCAGTTCTTTCCATAAGCTGAAAACCAAATGAAAAATAGAATAAAGCTTCAAAGAGAAATATCTTCCTCTGTATATATCTAATGGATAAAATTGGGTGGGAACTAAACCTTTATTTTTTAAAATTGGAAGATGAAATAGAATGCGAATGGTATTGAAGGACTGTATTGAGCATACAATATTGTTTAAACATATCTATAACTCCATTTTCAACACTTTCAAATTTTTATATAATTTTCATGTTATAGTTTATTAACTGATGAAAGGACTGAATTCTCTAAATATTTAGGAATGTCACTTTTTTGATGCCCCCAGACCTGACCCAAGTGGTCGAGTGTGTTTGTTAACGTGTTCAGCCTTTAAAACTATCTTTATTTATGCCAAATTTATGTTTATTCAGATAGAAAAGCTGAGAAATAACATTTCGGATTGTATTTTAAGCGTGTCTAATATGTCATAAAATCACTATAAAAATTCTTTTGTGGACTTCGTACAGTTGTATAAAAAGATTAATAAAAATTTAACACAAAAATAAATAGGTTGACTGTTTATGAGAAGATATGATTACAGAGTTTCTTGAAATAACCACCACATATAAGATTAAAACTAGAATGGTCACATAAGATATAGACGTTTTATGACTTCACCCTTTTGTACCCCAGTATGAAGCGTCTCGTGTAAAACAAAACAGGAACCTGCGTCAGTTAAGGAACATGGGCGGTAAGACGCTTTTTTAATTTTGCATAAATAAATCATCTTATATTTGTTGCATCAGTTGTAAATTATATGTTACATATGTTGAATTCATAGCTAATTGAGTCAGATATAAATGCTAATGGGACAAGATGAATCAGTGTACAGATGCAGTAATAGCTTGTCATTATATCATACTTTAAGTTCGTTCAGTGCAGAATGTGGTAATAAAGGTGAATAACAGGTCTAAAAATACTAAATCAATTCAGATGCTTACTTGCCATATTCCTACACGTTTTAAACCTTGTATAAACTGGGTATGTCCTTCATTCCTCTGGTCTACTGCAGTTGACCAGATCTGATGAATCAGGCAGGACAAGGACCGCCTTCCAGTACACTTAATCCTGTCCAAAATAATAAATGATTCACATTACTTTTGGAATCGTACACAGGAAAACTTTGAAGAATTTGCAAGGTAAGTTAATATTATTCAAAATGCTTAAAGTGTGTCTTTCATTCTGTAAATGGTACATCTCTAGTTCATTTTTCCTTCCCTTCCCTATGTTATACAAATTAAGAACAGCATTTGGAATAGTATGAATGATTTGTAGCAACGCCTTGATGAAATCAACTTTAATGTAAGCTTTTTCCCAGGCTGTACAAATGTTGGATTTTATCTAAAATCTCAAGATAAATGCAACGCACTTAGAATCTCTGGATCCTCTTAAAATCTCTGGATTTCATAAATTTCTAATTTAAGTTATCAAATACTATTGGCTTCATTCATTGTTTCGACTACTAAATTTTCTAAAACAAGAAGCAATATTTTTTTCATTTGAATCTTGTGACACGAAATTCGAGACATCCCCGAATTAATTCTTTCCTAGAGTTGGTCACTCTGCTAAACTATCTGTAAGCCTTTCAGTTGTGTAGTTTGACTTTTTGGAGATTTGAACAGAAAGATAATTTCAAAATTGAACCTTTTTAGTATAACAAATGATACATAATGTTTTCATTATGTGGTATATGTTTTAATAAAGACCCTTATGTATAATAATTGTGAGTAATTTAACTATTTACAGAACACGACCTGGAGTGTGGATATTAGCAGGAGAATAAAACTTGCAATACTGTACTTGCACATTGTTAGTGCGCATGTGCATGACCCCGAGACTTTACGAGAATGTACGTGAACAACTCGTCAGGGGGCAGTCCTCACCTATCATAGAGCTATCAATCAAGGTTTATGAATGAATGTTAGTAACAAATGGGCGGTCACGATCACTGTGCTATTTTTGGATGTAATCATCGACGAGACAAAAACAACAATGGCTGTAGTTTTTTCGAGTTCCCCAAGCAAGTTATTTTGAAGTCGGCGTGGATTCGTGCTTCTGGTAGACAGGACTTAAAAAATGTGAAGTATGCGAAAGTTTGTTGCTGCCATTTTGTAAGTGGTAAACCGGATCGCCGAAACAGAGACAGTATTGATGCAGTACCAACTGTCGGACTTCCAAAAACGCACAAACATGTTGGAAAGTCAAGAAAAACATCCACCAGTACAAAATCCAGGGAATGGACGGAAATTGTTTCGAAGGCCGAGAAGGAAGGCATCATCACGTCTTCTGTTTCCAAACGATCCAAAAGAAAACTGAACTATGACGAAGTGCCATCAGTTGCTAATGAGATTGAAATTAGCTCAGAGTCCGACCCGATCATGATTGTAAATATATATATGTATATACCTTTTAATGAAACTGTTACTACATACCTCCCGAGTCACTAATAAGTTTCTGATTTTTTAAATGAAAATTTGAAAAAATTGTAAATACCAAACCTATGACCGAACCTATTCTTTTTTCAAAGGAAACGAAACGGATAAATTTATTTCATAGTCCACTGTTTCGGTTGAATTTTAAAAACGGCAACATTTAACATTTATCTCCCTCCCCCTTCAAAAAAAAAAAAAAAAAAAAAAAAATCCAGTCCTCTTGAATCTTTTTATCTTAGTCCTGTAGTTCACTAGTTACTATGTTTTATTATTAATGAAATTAATTTTTATTTTTTTAAATTTGATAATAACAACAATGAACACTTCTAAAATAACTTAAAAGCTACTTTTGAAAATATAATTTACATTAAGATTTAATAATACACTTCAATAAAGATGAAAATGTTAAAAAAAAAAACTAAAATAGAAAAAATATTAAGACAGAAAGAATGAAAAAACTATACAAAAACCCCACAACATAAGCATCTGTAGATAATGATTATGCTACTAATCGTTTGTATATAGTTCATTTGTTTTGTTACATCTATTTTTTGCCCTAACCAATGATTGTAACTGTGCTTGAGCAACAAAATTTATAATAATAACATATGATCACAAAAGATCATAAGTATATATATACAATCAGTGATGTAAAAAGCATGTTTTTTTTTTCAATTTTAATATTATATTTTTTTGTAATTTTTTTGAAAAAACAATACAGGTGGGATGGTTTTATTGAAGTGTTTATTTTGTTAACTTTGACCTTAGTCAAGTTATGAGATCATATAACTGTTTGACTAAACATAAGATGTACTCCTGAATATTTATGCTTTAATTTCACTTCAGTTAAAGTTTTTACTTTATCTCTGAATCTCCTGCAATATTTGAGTACCATAAATGCTGAACTGCTCCACATTTTAACTGCCTTCAATATTCAACATTATATTTGCTAATTATAATTCTAACAGATTTCATTCTGTAGTCTAAACAAAATTATTTATGGATTCTCACTCTTTATTTACAGGAAGATATTTTATCAAGTTCAGAGGTTCCTTTGGTGTCTTATCCGGAAGAAAGTTTTGTGCTGGATAGTTTTGACCACAGTTATGCGAGTAAAACCCCCCCAAGAATTATTCTTCAAGATCAAGCTACACAGACAGATAATGAGCCGAATCAGAATAATTCAACAAGTTCAGTTCCACCAAGTAATCACCAGTTAGAAATGTTGAATGTGAAATTAAAACATTTTGAACAGCTAACCAATAGTTTGAAGTTAAAACTCAAGGAAAAGGAAAAACAAAATCCCCCATTCAACCATAAATTGATTAAGGATGACAAAACAGCAATGTTTTGGACAGGTTTGGCAAACAAAGGAGTGTTTCATGCTTTGTTTCAGTATTTAGAGCCAAAGGCCAAAAACCTCAAATATTCTAGGGGAAAAAAGCCAGAGGACAGTAAAACAACAAAGATGTATGCCTCTAAACCTCGAAAAGAAGCAAGTATCCCCTTGATCGATCAGTTTTTTGCAATTCTTGTTCGTTTGAAAGTCGGTCTTCTCCTACCGGATATATCTCAGCGTCTAGGAATTTCAGAAGGACATTTTTCAAAAATGTTTGAAATGTGGGTACGTTTTTTGCGTGACGAGCTAGAGGCCATCACAAACTTTCCCTCATTAAATGAAGTTCAACAGGAAATGCCAGAACAATTTGAAAAGTACCAAAACACTCGTGTGATAATTGACTGTACAGAAGTTTTCTGTCAAAAGCAAAGAGTAATGCTGCTAAGTGGCTACATGCTGCTCCCAATCTAAAAAATATATATATATATAAATATAAACAGATGAACATTAGGAGTATAGGAAAATCTGATTTATGACGGTGGTTTCAAATCTAATGATATTCAATTCATCACTGTCTTATAATATAAACTTAATATTATAAAGCTCTATGAATTTTTATCATTCATTTATTCGTTTAGGAGATCTAAACAACAATATTTCAACTTCATAAAGCTCTAGGGTATATTTTAGATATAAAACAAAGAAAACAAGATAGGATGTATTCTATGGAGTAAGCAGGTAAGAAAAGGAAACTTTTAAGCCCTCTCAGCTATGGCTGTATGGTATAATATAATCATTATCATTATTACCTGATTACAGGTATATTTATTTCAATTTTTTTTCTGCTGACCTTTTTTGAAGTTTGCTTTTAATTTTTTTGAATAAATAATCAACAGTTAGCCTATATTTTATTCTACATACCCAGCAACACACATGCAGGAGCCACCTAAAACATCACCACAGGAAGACAGACAGACGTTGACTTTGTAGACTTTTCTCTCCATGGACGGCAGAACCTCTGCTTTAGCTAAGAAAAGATCGTCATCAGAAACGGACAAATCTTTCGCAGTGCACGTTGAAATTTTCTGTACGTAACCGGCTTGGAAATACTTATAGGCCTTTAAACTTTTGAACGCCCGAACAGAGTCCTTATCAAATGTCTTGTCCCTACTCTCCATTAGGTACTGTCGTATCGATTCAAGGGAAAATTTCTCTGGGATTGCTCTAATGCTTCTACTCCAATGTCCCGATAAATCTTTCTGCTGAAACCACTTCACAGATAGAGACATGATGATGATCGAAAAATTTTATCTACTAATCTCAATGCACTGACGCGGAAAGAATGCCCCCTGGCGCGTGTCTGTACGTTAAATCTACCTTCTCACACTAAAGAGCGATAAAGGGAGATAACAATGTGCAAGTACAGTATTCTTCATCCAGACATTTTTCCAAGTTTAATTTCTTCAAGATAAAACGAATATAACAATAAAGTAAATGTTAAAATCACAGAGACAGTTATGGTCCAGTTATAAGCATCACAATACTTATATAGCCTTGGTTGGTGTATCACCAGATGGAAGTGTAGTGTATGTTTCAAACTTGTATGGTGGCTCTTGTTCTGACAAGTTTATAACCAAGGACTGTGGTATACTTCAACATCTACAACCAGGGGATTCAGTCATGGCAGATCGTGGATTTCAAATTGATGACATTCTCCCGAGTGGAGTCGGATTAAACTTGCCTCCTTTTATGGAGTCTAAGTTGGGGCAACTTACTCCAGAGCAAGTTGAAGAAACTAGACGAATTGCCTCTGTTCGTATTCATGTTGAAAGGGCCATTCAGAGGATAAAAATTTTTCATATTCTTGACGGAGTTATGCCGTTGACCTTACACCATGTAGCAGAGGATATTTTCAAAGTATGCAGCTACTTAACAAATTTTCAAACTCCAATAATTTCTTAAAATGAATTGATAAAGATTTTAAAAATAATCATAATACATGTGATTTGTATATTTGTGAACTGCATGAAGGGAGATAACTGAAATACACAATAACCTTATATTGATGTACATGTTTTGTATCTACTTCAAAGTATAATTTATACAAGATATCTTGAAAAAATTTTATAAAAATAATATTTATTCATACATTTAATTATGTTCAGTTGTTGAGACACTGTTTAGTAGAATTAAATTTTTGAAATGTGTGTTATTTGTCAAGAGTTATGTTTCAGTTTAATCCCATTCATTCTTGATTTTAAATGTTTGTTTGTATATTGTTAAAGTCACATCAACTATTTTTCAGTTATTCCTGTCGATAACAAGTTATTAATCTCTAGAATTAATCTATAAACAATTTGTGTGCAGGTGTATTTTATGGTCTGCATTGTACTAGCAAACACCTGTGACTTTTTTAAGGTGCTAGTTTACTGAAGTATTGTGTCACAGACATACACAACACCCCAGTCAGTCACATAATTATGACAAGCCAACCAGTAAGGACCAACAATAAGGAAAAATTACTTTTCCACATATGGTCGAAACGGGATTTGAACCCAGGGGTGAGAGGTTTGGATTTGTAGACCAACGTCTCAACCGTCCAGCGATGCCAACAAGGTTATTAATCTCTAGGATTAATATATACACATTTTTATGAGGTGCATGAGTGTGTGCAGATGTATTTTATGGTTTGCTTTGTAGTAGCACACACTGATGGTGACTTTCAAGGTGCTAGCTCACTGAAGTGTTGTCAAAGACATGCACAACACCCCACTTGTCACATTATATTGACACCAAGCTAACCAGTAAGGGCCAACTGCAAGGACAATCCACTTTCCCACATGATATGGTCCAAACAGGATTCGAACCCACAGGTGAGAGGCTTGGATTCGTAGATCAACCTCTTAACCACTCGGTCACTGCAGCCCCAATTTTAGATGTCATTTCATGACCTTTGACCTCTTAGTATGACATTGATATCGCAACACAGAAAGTTGTACCGCAGACAATGTCTCAGCATTTCAAAGTCAGGACCAAGGTAAATGTTTCTGATGAACAGACAGACAGACAGACATGACAAAGACAATATACTGATCTATAAATATGGGACATGAAAATTCCAAAAATCCTTGTAAATGGAATGCTTCAGGAAGAAGATGTGACTGCTAAATGGAATAATTTACAGAACTTCAATAAAAATCAAATCAACTAATTCCACTTTCAACAGTTCAGAAGTTTATTACAATATTGAAATGTTCAAAAATGTAACATTAAAATATTTATATCTTTTTAATTAATGTACTCTCAGTAAAACAAATAAATTCTATTATCTGACTTTTTGAAATCTGTAATGTGACTACTAGCAATAAATGAGAGGAAAATTTATTCAGATCATAAGAAGAAGTAGTAATATGTGAAAATGTGGAATTGTTTGACATATAACAGAAAAGAATATTTGCATATAAAACTTTAGGTACAACATGACAAAAGTGTATAGAGAAAACAGAAACATGTTAAAATCTGAAAATAACCTGCTACTATACCATAATAGTTTGATACCCACATTTAATATCCATTTCAGTTAATCTCAGAAAATTGCAATGTTATTATTTTACCCCATACTCAAATTCCTTTTTTGGACTTTTATCAACTATCATTACATGATTATTTACATTTCACTCTGCTTAAAAATAATTCTTTTGTTCAGACTGATATTCACAAATATACAAAAATCTGATAATTCTAGCACAAATATATGTTTAAGATTTCACAAAATCAAAGCAGGATACCCTAATTTCACAGTGGGATAAACAATCTCTGGTGCAACAAATTTCTTGTAAAAAGCTGACAATTTTTCTTTCATTTTGCTCCATAATTCTTTTTCAAAAGAAACAGTCTCTACGAAAATGCCTTCAGATGTACATAAAACAAAGTCGCACAAATTTATTCCACAAACTCCCATCTGACCCTGAATCTGGGTGTAGTATTTATCCTTAACATTGAGAATTATTTTATCATTTTCATCCAGTCTTAGACATGAAAGTTTCATTGCTGCTTCTTTTAAACTCATCCTCCATGTAGATGATGGATTTTTAAATTCAACAAGCTTAACTGGATATCCATTCAAATCTTTAACAATTCCATCAGGTGAAGCACCCAGGAATGGCATGTCTTTACAAACACAAAGACCACAATTAATAAATGTTAAATTATCGTCATCAACAAAATCCATGTACCTTGACTGTGCCTGTTTCTCCATTTTAGTCCAAATTTCATGGCTCTTGTGCTAACATTTCTGTAACCCAGAATCTGACTAATTAAACGCGATGGATCAGTTGATTCCCGACGTGAACACACCTGATGGAAAATGGATGCAGTTATTCGTACAGCTCTTTCTTTGTGCCATACCTTTGATTTGCTCTGATCCCTTGTTAGTGTTTCAATGTTGGATATTTCCTCATCCGTAACATTTAAACTATTAATAAAACCGTCGCTTGCCAATTTAATGTCTTCCATTGATGGTGGGTTAACAGTAATGTAACTTAACTCTGTGTCAGTTTCACCTAGTGAGGATTGTGTGTTTCTTTTGAGTCCATATTTTGAAAATCCAGAATTTGGGACAAGATTTCTAATCTCCTGATGAAGGTTTTTTAAGGCAATCTCGTCGACAGTTCTATCATTTTCGTGGCGGAAATCTGCTCTTGGAACTGCCAATCTTGGTTTTTTTATCGAAGCTGGGGCCTGAAAAAATTTAGCAAGCAAAATTTAAATAATAATTTCATCAAAAAATTGCAGCTGTTTCAAAAATACATATATAGTTTAAAAAAGTATCACACTTATTTCAATACTTGCTAAGTCTATATTAAAGTAATGCGTTAAAATAAACTGATTCCAGACCAATATCTTCTTCAACCCCACCCAGGACCTCTAGATCTGATAAGGACTATTCCATATATCTGCTTTATGTCAAATTCATAATGGATATAAGATAAGTTTTTGATTAAGTTATTATTATTAAATTAGAGACAAAATTACAGGTATTTAATTTAAAATTTCACCTTTGTATCACAATGTTGCTGATTGTTGTATGTTCAACATGTCTTTTAGCTGGAATGTTCCACTGTTTAAGACGATCTGTGCAGGCCTTGTCATCTGGAATATTATGGAACCCTTGTGCAATGAAGTCTTCCAAAGCAAAGAGTAATGCTGCTAAGTGGCTACATGCTGCTCCCAATCTAAAAAATATATATATATATATAAATATAAACAGATGAACATTAGGAGTATAGGAAAATCTGATTTATGACGGTGGTTTCAAATCTAATGATATTCAATTCATCACTGTCTTATAATATAAACTTAATATTATAAAGCTCTATGAATTTTTATCATTCATTTATTCGTTTAGGAGATCTAAACAACAATATTTCAACTTCATAAAGCTCTAGGGTATATTTTAGATATAAAACAAAGAAAACAAGATAGGATGTATTCTATGGAGTAAGCAGGTAAGAAAAGGAAACTTTTAAGCCCTCTCAGCTATGGCTGTATGGTATAATATAATCATTATCATTATTACCTGATTACAGGTATATTTATTTCAATTTTTTTTCTGCTGACCTTTTTTGAAGTTTGCTTTTAATTTTTTTGAATAAATAATCAACAGTTAGCCTATATTTTATTCTACATACCCAGCAACACACATGCAGGAGCCACCTAAAACATCACCACAGGAAGACAGACAGACGTTGACTTTGTAGACTTTTCTCTCCATGGACGGCAGAACCTCTGCTTTAGCTAAGAAAAGATCGTCATCAGAAACGGACAAATCTTTCGCAGTGCACGTTGAAATTTTCTGTACGTAACCGGCTTGGAAATACTTATAGGCCTTTAAACTTTTGAACGCCCGAACAGAGTCCTTATCAAATGTCTTGTCCCTACTCTCCATTAGGTACTGTCGTATCGATTCAAGGGAAAATTTCTCTGGGATTGCTCTAATGCTTCTACTCCAATGTCCCGATAAATCTTTCTGCTGAAACCACTTCACAGATAGAGACATGATGATGATCGAAAAATTTTGTCTACTAATCTCAATGCACTGACGCGGAAAGAATGCCCCCTGGCGCGTGTCTGTACGTTAAATCTACCTTCTCACACTAAAGAGCGATAAAGGGAGATAACAATGTGCAAGTACAGTATTCTTCATCCAGACATTTTTCCAAGTTTAATTTCTTCAAGATAAAACGAATATAACAATGAAGTAAATGTTGTCTTGTCAACAAAATTATGAGAAATAGTGAAAGTTCCAAAATATTCGATATGAGAAAACTAACCTGACAAAAGACCCGTGGCATAATATTCCTGCCTGGCAATTTTCTCTGGTTGAGATTCCAGTATCCCATTTTCATTAAATATTTCTGTATGAATCGCTGGAATAATAAGATTGAAGAATTCCTTTCTTGGACCACCAATGTCCTGCACATCTTCCCCGATCCAAGTCACTTCTAATGGCAACCGGAGGTTTGAAAGGGACTTTATTTCACATACAGCGTCTTGGTAAAGATTTAGCCTGGAGACATATATTGAGGACACTTCCCCATCTTCCGTGTACGATAAATCAACTATGTCCAACGCTCTTCCTTCCATGAAATTTTTAACATAATGTTTTAGTATATTGCATGGCTCTGTTACAGTCCTACGCAAAAAAGAGACAATTAAAAACAGACTAAACTAAATATAGACAACGTTTAAATTTAAATTTGGATCATGATTATTTTCTAAATTCCTTGTATTATAATTTCAATCTCAGTAGGTATTCGATATTTGGTAATTTATACTGCATAACAAATTACACTGAAAGTATCTTAAGTGAGTCTGAACATTGGGGAAGTTTACACGATAAATATGTAATCATTTCTAACTTACCTACAAGAAATGAGTTAAAATGGAATTTTCATATTGCTGAATATGAATATAAATACTTTGGCTTTACTGATATATTAAAAATAAATTTTGATTTCTGTCCTACACACACACACACACACTTACATTTCGTGAAGCGTTTTCTTTACAATTTCAGAAGCTATGTTCTCTGCTTCTGCACCGGCAGTAAAGTCGGAACTTATCGGCATACTAAAATTTAAAAAGGTGAACATGACAATAAATTTAATTTATGAATCAAAATTTATGATGTCATTGTAATTAATATACATATTACCTTAATCCATTTGCAAGTTTTACCCATGCGATATTGTCTACATGTACTTCAAATTATGCAGCAGACTTACACCCAATATACTTATTTGTTAATGAAAATTTTAGTGAAAAAATATATTTTTTCCAATATTATATTTTAATCTTTATATTGTACAAATATACATTTTATTCAAGAATTAGAATGATATGAATATTTACAATTTCAAACGCGTTTTCTTTTAAATAATGAAAAAATTAAACAACAGCATATATATCTTTGTGCATCGATTCTGTGGAATTCTGATATTGATTGTAAAAGCCCCAGATGTGCTGTCTCATTGCCCTCATACGGGCGTGAAAGGCGACGTTAGACAACGATCTAAGTTTTATCTATTGTGGTACACATTTTTAAATACATACCTAACTGTATTTTCTTCGAAATGCTCTTGAGGTCTAAATTTTAAATAAAATATATAAAATCGTATTGCAGATTAATAAATTCCTTCTATCATATCAAATGCAAACAAGTGCCACGCACGTATAGGCGATAATTATTAGTCGAATTCAAATTTATTGGCATTTACATCCTTACATTGGATCAAGAAGTACAAAAACCAAACAATACAAATGAATACACAGAAGAATTCAGTTCCAATGGAAAACATGTACATCTTGATGACCCGAATAGATTGATAATCTGAAGACGTTAGAAAAACAGTTTTTTTGTGCTTACATTACTCGTAACGAGCATTTGAAATAAAAATGAAAATTTGTGATTTATGACTCAACATAATAGCCTATTTTACTGATATTGGAATTTCGAGATTACAAATTTGTTGACATGTCTAATGTTTCAGCAACATATTTTCCCAGAAAGACTTAGGAACCCATAGAGATCAAAACAGAAGGGTAGTGGAGTTCTCATAATAAGGCCTGTAAATGGTGTTAATGTCATACAAATGATTACATTAGTTTATGGGGAGGTGCTATTATACGACTCGACTTAACTTATTGTCCACATATCACAAACACACGGATAAATGCAAATCCATGTCCCAACCGTTTTTGTACAAATATGAGTTACTTTTATATCCGAATTTGTTAATTTTTATAAACCATAGATAAAGATTTTAATTGATTTACCTAGAGCTTTAAAAAAAAAACACTGAAGACTTACCCTTGATGTAATAGTTCTTCATTGTCTTCTTGTCTGGAAAAAAAGATAAAATACATATAATAGTAGAAGAGATTAAAATAAGAGATGGTTCCTAGGAGCAATTATCAAACAAAATGTCTTGATATAAATAGCTTGCTACATAAAATTACGAAAATATGTACCTTAACATAAAATAATCAATCGCTGAAACAATTAAACCCATCTTGCTTAAATGATACGCATACAAGTAAATAAATTTGCATGGGTATGTATGAAGTAAAAAAAGATAATTAAAGCAGCAAAAAAATTTTGACAAATTGAGCGTTGACAAATCCTTTCGTTAATAATACCAAATCAACACCGATATCTAACGTCATACAACAAAATATAAATAAAAGGTTGACATCTTGTGTCAAATGAAGCAAAATTCCTAACCTTTCCCCAAAAGTTTCAACATCTATCTCCAAATACGCGCCGGTAGACATATCTGGTTGTGAGATAGTTATCAATTCCATCAGTCTTTCGTCATTGTTTAATATCCTTTGTTTATATTTCAATATTACATTGGAGAGACTGAGAGTGTGTTGTACATATGTCAGCAGAACCTAAATACGAGAAACAATAAATAGGTTAATAAAAAAAGTATTAGGAATTAAATTTTATCAACTCGTAATACAGTCATCCCTGTCCCTGTGTGCGTCCTAAAAATATTTAATGCACGAATGGCAAAATTCGTGACTTTTTTCTTCTTATACATGTTGCATTTACATCATTTAATTTTTTATACACATGTAGTAAAATAACTGTAATTAATTTATCTTCAAATGACATTTATTATCATTATTTTCTCGTTGCACTTAAAATAAGAGAGACATATATAAAGAAGATTACTTACCAAAATGCTGGAGTTATTTGGAAACGATTCTGGTATACGTCTTCCCCCGTAATTGAAGGTAACGTTGACTATCAGAGGCAAAGTGTCATTGTTACTTGTTTCACCTATTCTTCAGAAGAGCTGCTGTCAGATATCACTTCGACGTTGTCGGAGTGTATGAGAACTTGCTCTGAAAGTAATTGCAGACAAAAATATCTTGGTGTATATATGAATTCATTTAGTTTTTTTTTAAGATAATGCTCTATACAAGCTGTAGAGTTTATTTTTCTTTCACTAGAGTTTTAGAAACAATAAAGACAAACTATTGCTGTAATAGCGTAACGATGAACCTCACTGCTAAAAAACAAAAAAGTACAGATTTCATATAACACCACGTAAATTACAAGACGCACAATATGGGCAAGCATATAAAATCTGCCCGGCGAAGCGTCAAAACAAAAAAATATATATATATTGATGGATAAAATTAATGACGGCGAGTGAACGCTAAAAACGGCCACAGCTGTGCTATACGCCTATCATATAATGAAACCATACCGCAGTATCATACCATATTTTAGAGTATGCCTTTCGATTTCATTCACATTAATCTTAATAAACATTTAAAACATGGCATGCGGATAAAGTTAAACTGCGTGGTGAGTGTCAGTGCTATATTGATTAGAACTGATAACTTTGCCGATAAAAGGGTTTTTGTGAAAACTAAAATGACTGAAATTTGGTGTTTCATTTGTAGTAAGAGGTCAGTGTTTGTTAATTAATATTCCAAATTTTTTTCACTTCAACCAGAGAGTCACTTCAGAAAAAATCCTGATTTCAATATATAGACTCTGCATTTTTGAATAATACCCTTTGCTGTGGCAGATTTCTGCAAATTATTTTGATGCTCATAGTAATCATAGAGAAGCAGGTTTGGGCGACTTTTGCATAAGTTTAATGATACAGTATTACTTGTTTCTAGTACCTTTATCGCAGAGGTACAATCGAAGTCTGTCAAATCGATGGTGTGGGTCTATAAAGTTTCGATAACTTTCAAGTGTGAACAATCCAGAGTTATCGGGGAGCTTATCAACGAATGAACCATCGCCATATACCAGAGAAATTTTGTCGTTGGTCTTGTATTTCTTTTTAAAAGCTTGATTTACGCAACAAAATTTTTGAAATGCTGCACTCTCAATTGCTCTAGCAGAGTACTCAGTTTTATGAAACGGCCCAACAACAACCTGACCTCCAAGTCCGGAACGACAAAAAACTGAAATCTTAACAAATCTGTTGTTCTTAAAACACCCGTGACCGACTGTTATCTACAACGAAAATGTAAGAAAATTTTTAATTCATATGTTCATCTATATTTCTAAGAGCTGGCTAGATTTTACTTGCAGTTCAACCTCTGCTTAAGGGCAAAAAATGTTTAAAGTAGATCTTATCATTGTAGATTTGTAGTGTTTTTACTCGGGTACTTATTTTTTTGATGAAAGGATTCAGACTAGGGAAGTCGACTATCCCCAAACAGAATATAAGTGTATTACATAACAGACAAAATAATAACATAACTGAAAATAAATCGGTAAAATGTCAGATATTGGCAAAATATGAGAGTGTATAAACTAGAATAAAGAGCAGATATTATACACTGAAACATAAAGAAGAGTATTGTGCTCGTTTAAGGGTATTTTTTTTGTTTCTCAATCGAAAACATTCTACCCTGATATCGATGTCCAGGTGTGGCGGAACGCGGAATGGCTTCAGAAAACAACTTTAGTGATCTTCGGAAATCGAACTAACAAACTCGTGCTAGGAACTGTCCCGGTTGTCCCTGAGGTGAAAGTAACTGTGTCGTGTAATTGACTAGAGAAATGTAGCGAAATTCACACACACACTATATATATATATATATATATATATATATATATATATATATATAAAGGCCACTTGTTCATAAAGGCGACTTTTACTGCTTCCCTTGGGTGGCCTTTATAAAGAGGTTTGACTATATGTCATTCTTTTTATAGGATATGTAATTATAAACTCCCATTCCAGCATGGTACAATAGATAACATAGCTAGAATAGATAAGACAAAAAAAAAAATAGGTAAGTAAATCTTACAAAAGTAGTAGAAGAACTGTTCCCTTTTGATTTCTTTCTTTCAGCTGAATTATTTCCCTGGGAGTACTCTCGGGATTTTCTGTTATTTGATGTTAACTGTTGTCGATAAGATTCAAACAGACTTTCCCTAGTCGGGGTTCCACTAACTCTAAAACAAACGAATAGTTTGCCTTTATTATTTATATTTCGTTTTCTTCAGGCGACTAAAAGAGTATACAAAAGTATAATAACTGTGATGATACTAAGACAAAACAAATGTACTCACAATAAAATAAGGCAATATAATTACTGATATTTCTCTCGCTTGAGCCAAGTTTATTATACCCCCGCTCCGAAGGAGAGGTGGTATACTGTTTTACCCTTGTGTGTCTTTCTGTCTGTGTGTGTGTTCAACTGTCTGTCTGTCCGTAACAAATTTTCGTCGCAGTTTTCTCAGCAACTATTCAAGGCAGATGCTTGATATTTTAGCACACTCTTTGTTTAGGCATGCCATATGGTACGAATCTGATGTCAACTTCTTGTTCATCCGTGAGTCTGTCCGTGTCAAATTTCCGTCACGGTTTTCTCAGCAACTTCTCAATATCCATATGAGAGCGTAAATTCACATCAGAGCGGGGGTATTACTAGTGAGCATTCGCTTACAGACTTCTTGTTTCTAACTGTAACGTGGACGGAGTGTAATATGTACAAGACACTAAATTGAACTTTTCCTATATATTAAAAAGATGTTCTTATGTAACTGTCTCCAGGACCTCCAGTTTTAATAACAATTTATCGAATCTATTTTTGTTTAATTTATTTGTCATTAATTACCCCTTTTCCCTTCCCTTGTTTTATCCTCGAACGTTTTTTTATGCACATTTTTTTCACTTTTTTTAGAAGATCATTCGCCCATTCTTAAATGTTTGAGATATCAGCAGGTATCACTTACCTGATCTACATGTGATATAAATGCGTCCTTCCTTAATCCAGCCTCCATCGGGCTCAATGAATACTTCATTCCGACATAAAACATGAAAAATGTGACTATCACCAACGTCCTTGTATCTTAATGACGTGGCATTAGGAAATGCGTTGCCTAGAAACATAAGTATGAGCAGTATTTATATATCAAACTTTCAATAGAATTCTTGGTAAAAGGTATGATAAGGTGTGATTTTGGCAACAGATTTTATACGCCCGTCACTTGGTGATTGGACGTATTACGGTATACCGTTTGTCCGTCTGTCTGTCAACCCGTCTGTCTGTCTGTCCGTTAGCTTTTTGCTTGTGCATCTAACTCATTTCACAGTTTTTGAGCAAATGTTTTGAAACTTTGCAGATGTATTACTCATGGCTAGAGGATGCTCTATATGCTTTTTTCCAGATCCAAAACAAGAGGCCCAAAAGGGCCTGTGTCGCTCAACTGGCAGTTAATTTACATATTTCATAAATAACATGCAAATGGCATTCTACCTTCTTTCTTTATTTCCATTTGGAACAAAATCGGTTGAAAAAATAGTTCTGTATTTGTCAGTTTTCTGTTTTTGCTATTTATAGCAACGACGGCCACCTTGGATTTCGAACGGATATGCCAGATATAACTTTTGCAAACCGGGTCAATGAAAAAATTCTTGGAAAAACAATTTACATATGTTAATTGGCCCGGAACCTACTTTCTATATTTCAATTTGGAGCAATATATAGCACAAATACCAGTTGTAAATTGAATCTACAATGGTCATGTTTGTGTTTTTGCTGTTTATAGTAACAACAGCCATCTTGGATTTTGGACGGACATGCCGGACATAATTTTTAATCATCATCAGCCAAGGACCTTGCACACCAAATTCGGAATTTCATGAAATCTACAAACTATATGTTTAAGGGCCTATAGAAGCCAAATACCACAACAAATTTTGCAAAAAACCTACAGTATCCAATGCTAGCAGAAGCATATTTAAGATTTTTTACATTCTAGGTCACTGTGACCAACTTTTGGTTGCTATGGCAACTATTTGTAAAAATTTTCGTCTACTTCTTCCAAGGATCATTCCTGCCAAGTTTCCTTTAAATTGGCCCAGTAGTTTCAGAGTTTTTGCTGTTAACGGACGCACGCACGCACGCACGCATGCATCATGCCATAAGCTCATCTGGCTTTAGCCAGTTGAGCTGAAAACAAAGTGGCAGCCATCTTGGTTTCTTATAATAGACATTGCCTGTGCATCTAATCCTTCCACATTTTTTGAGCAAATGTTTTGAATCTTTGCAGATGTATTACTTAGAGGATGCTCTGTATGTATTTGTTTTTCAGATCCCCCGAAAATGGCCGCCTGTCATCTATCTTGTATTTCTTGTGCATCTGACTCCTTCCACAGTTTTTGAGCAAATGTTTTGCATACAATACAATATTCCTTAAATTAAAGTTTATTTAAATATTACCCAAGTACATGACCTATACTCTTAGCAGTAATTAACATTTTATGTAATAGCATCTGTTGATTAACTGTGTCCTTCCTAATGTATTTTACTCTTTATCTCTCAAAATTTCTTGCTCACACGAGAGACAGTGACGGGCGTATCTTACCCTGCTTGGAAATGCTCTTGTTAAGAAAATTCAAACATGTTTAAAACAAGAATATTTTTGTAGACTAGTAATAAAGCACGTTAAAAGCACATTACAAGCTTATTCTGTTCTTAAAGATTACGTAAAAATTACGTCAAAAACTTAATACATAATTATATGCATTTCTTTCATTTGTAAAAAATTTGGAAGATATTTAAATAGTTTTTCACCTGGCAACATACAACACAGGCTTCTACCAACTTTAATTTGTTTCGACTAATAACGACTTATATGTGAATAGGTAGTTGGTACACAAAAATACAATTGTGTTTGATAGCGGAAACAGGCAAATTAATGGACTCAAGATGTTGTATTTACATCGACTACATTTCTTACGCAGATCACTCAACAAAAGTTCATCTTCAACTGGAAATACAATTATGTCATCGCTTTCCCACGATTCTTTTATTAATATTGATGGCCTGAAATAGCAATTATCTGAAACATTTGAGTAAAATTTTTACATTTGTTAAAGCTGATGTCAGTATAATATGACCGAGATTGTGTATTGTCTATCTGTAGCATTTTGTGTAAGTGAGGTAGCACTATACAACTGGCTGTGTGTGGTACAGTGCAGGGCAGATTATGAGCACACAATATCTCACGTACCACATAAAAAGAGTATGAATTAATTCAAGAGATTGATAAACATGTCCTCATCGTGAATGTCAGATTAAATGCTGCGACGTTAAAAGGAAGTAAACAAAATAATTTGAAACGAATTATAGTAACATAAAATATGATTGATATAAGATAAGTGCATTATGTTTTCAATTTGAGTTCAAACAGGTGCATTTTGTGTTTTTAGCGCCCCTTTCATTGTGAAAAGATGAGAAATATTGCATAATTTAACTTATAAAACAGCAATCTAGATGGGACTATTGATTTTACCTTTTTTAAAAAATGTTGCTAAAATCGATTTTTTAAAGATTCAAAGCACGTGCAAATGATACTCCAATATCCGGTCGGACGATTTCTTGTTTGTCTTGACAAATAAGGACTTGTAGTGATCATAGGGAAGTTAGACCTACTGGTTGATTGTCGATGCATATTTAAAACGGTGACCTACATCATGGAACTTGGCGATAAATAAAAGCAGTTATATTACTGCATGAGAGGTTACTGCTAATCTAACAATATTTACATATTTACTTTTTAATATAAATAAATGTAAAAAAAATGGACACATTTTAAACACAAAAGTTGGCCAGCATAAGTTGTAAATAAAAATGTTATCCCTATAGTCAAACTATTTAATGCCATGAATTCTAGGATGTCAGTCATCATATTTTAAATTTTTTTCATTCTGATAAAAATTGCACTGTGTATAGTTTTGAGATGCCCCTAAAGAATACTTTGCGAGATACACACCTATATATATTTAATACATGCTTACATATGAACATGTTTTCATCATCCATGTAACTATAGTCACAAATTAAATTTAATAATTAAGTTATTCAGTTGCTACTGTTGCTACTTACATTTTTGGTGATTCTTAATTTTATCGAAACAGATTTAAAACCACCCTGCAAACAACATCAACAAAAGTAGTTAAATGACCGCGAAAAGAACGACATTTATCTTGTATGACCCTTTTAATAAAATAAACCAGAACACCATTATCACTGTTATCATCATTAACCATTTCATACATTTTTTACATTTTAATTGGACCACACCTATTTTAGTAGTTGTCATTGCCAACAAAGAAAATTGACAATTTGACATTTACTTTGTTGTCATTTTGTCACTTTTAAATGCAGTCTCGAGGTGTCATTGCCGACAATTAAAATTGACAATTTGTCAAATGTTGTTGTCACATTGTCAAATTTCAATCTCGAGGTGTCATTGCTGACATTCAAAACTGACAATGTGACATTTCAGTGTTGTCACTTTGTCAGTTTTAACACTTGTATTCTGACGGCTGATATCGGCCATCGTAGAAACAAGTGAACTGCAAATTAAGAAATAAAATAAAAATACATTGTATTTGTAACATGTAATCAAAACCCTTTGGATGTTGCACATTGATTTTTTATAACTTAATACTAAAATATATTATTTGAGACTTGCCCCAAATATCTGGGCTTTTTTAATTTTAAATTTGTATGTTTGTTAGTTTTGTTAATCAGTTAGTATTGCCTTAACCAATAATGTAAATGGAAGGACTTCCATTTGTACCCCCCACCCAAATTTACTTTTTAGCTAAATTAATGGTTAAAATTATATAATTATTCAATATTTTACATTTTGTGAAGGAAATTTTTTTTAAAAAATCTACATTGGTTTTAATGGGTGGGGGTACAAAAGGAAGTCCTACCCCTTAATATTCTTTAACTTATTCCGTACTTAAGTTCACCTTCAAATAAATAGCTCAGTGGTTAAGGAAACCTGTTATATCAAGGTGAGGAGTCAAATAATAACCTAATAAGAATGTACAAACATTTGTCACAACAGTCACTATACCCTGTAATAGAGACTAGTATTGACAATGTTAATTGTACATGTTTTTGGTGTCTATTGTAACTGATATGATGTAAAACACCAAGCTCAAATATCTCGCGGGACCAGCACGACGTGACAATTAAGAACCCCAAAACCTCTATTAATGATGGTTTCTAATCTATGGCTATGATATATAGTCAGTTTTATTATTTTTTTTTTCAATATTTTATTAAAGAAACTAAAATTCAATCTATTTCTTGCTATTTATTTTTTTTTTAATTTTTTTTTTAAATGTAAATTTATATAGTAATTATACTGGACAAAAACATTTAAAAAAAGAGAATTATTTGAAATAACAGTCAAGAGAATGCATCGGTGATGGTTCCTACATAAATATAAAGTTAACCCTACATTTTAACAAAATTTCCCTAAAAATACACGAAGAAAAAGCGTATAAACATTCATAAAAAATATAAATTCCTGTAAAAAAAATATCCAGTGAAATATATTAAATGCCCAAAGTTAAATGAAAAGTAAAGCCAAAATTAAAAGGGACCCCCTCCGATTTTAACCTAAACACGTGCTTAAATGACCATCCAAGTCCTATATTCGGACTTATGAAAAGAGAAAGTTTTAGACTTACATTCACTCTAATGTATAGTGGGCTGAACGGGTAGAATCACCCCGTTTATATAGGCCGCGACGAGAGGGTGTGTGCCTAAATAACCAATGAAAAACGCGAAAGTCAAATTTCAAGATACAAATCCGCGAAGAAAAATAACAAAGATGGTGGCGATGAGAGGCAAATTATGAGAGTAAAAATGATAAAAACATAAAATGCAAGGAATCTTAACATCTGAGATGGCTTAAAACGAAATATGATACAAACGGAAGTAAGTGGAAAGCGATGTGTACAATGAGAACAGTTGTCAAGTTGGTCTAAAAATACGGCAAATAGAAATAAAATGTGGTGAGAATCCGTAATTATAAACACGTAAGAAAAATGAGTAAAGAACATCACCGTTACATATGCCACTGGGCGTGTTGTTTATATATTTAGAATACATATACTGGTTTAGCGAGGGTGATTGTGTGACGTAGTTGCACGGGTTTTTAGTAAGAAAAAAAAGTTCATTGGAGCCATTACTTCTCAAGTAAACAGTCGAATTTTTCTTTTTATTTCATGTTTTATTATAATAATAATTTGTAGATTATTGGTGGAGAAAGACAACAATGTTATCAATTTATTGTAACTTGTCTAGTTATTACTGAGATGAGTCGTAAGTGGCGCCTCCCACACGAGTGTTTCTTGTTTACTTTATAAATATTTTATGTTCGGTTGAGGAATCGAAATGGAACAAAGTTGACGATGTTGAGATAATTAAAGCCTAGGAGGTCTGTTTACGATTCTGTTAAATAAAGAGAAATTTGTGATAGTGATATATATACATGTATATATATATATATATCTTGTTTTTTATTTTATATTGTATTTTTATTGGAAGCTGGTGGCAATTACAGGTTAAAAAGTCATCAATGAGATTGCTTATACAAATAAGTACTCGATGTCCCGTTGACAAATATAGTTGCACCAGTGCGCAAAGCCTAGTAATACATATTTAAAACATGGCGACCAGCAAAGAATATTTGCGGCACTAGCGTATACAAATGTATTAAAAACTTGGGATATTGTTATATATGTTTCCGGGTTTAGTTCAGCCTACCTGCCGCTCTCCCATTCGCGTATTATTGTGAACCGTGCATGCGTTACTAGTTTATTAAAACAAATTGTGTATTGATGAACGCCATTGTCTTGGTTGTGTATCCCACGTTTTCACACAAATGTGGTCATTATTCTTATAAAACACCACACAGAAACGGGCGACGAGAATCGGGACTAAACAATGGCTACAGTAAGGTCAAGGACATGATTACGTCAAAGCAGGTCTTGTGTCATTTTGATCCGTCTCTTCCACCTCGTGTAGCTTGTGACGCATCGCCCTATGGAATTGGGAGCGTTTTATCACACGTATTTCCTGATGGGACTGAACGTCCAATATGTTTCGTGTCTCGTTCTCTGAATAAGGCAGAGAAGTCGTACAGTCAACTGGATAAGGAGGCCCTAGCGTTATATTGGGGAGTACGGAAATATAACCAATACTTATATGGCCGTCATTTCACACTTGTGACTGATCACAAACCTCTTGTCAGTATCTTGCATCCTGAGAAATCGTTACCCTCTATGGACGCTGCAAGGCTACAGCGTTATGCTGTGTTCCTTTCTGGACACACATATAGTAT
Source organism: Tegillarca granosa (assembly GCA_029721355.1). Lineage (NCBI taxonomy): Eukaryota > Metazoa > Mollusca > Bivalvia > Arcoida > Arcidae > Tegillarca > Tegillarca granosa. The sequence continues at coordinate 39,578 of JARBDR010000335.1, read as the reverse complement.
TGAATACAAAAAGACATCTGAACGTTGCAACGCAGATGCGTTGTCGCGGCTTCCGCTACGCACTACAGTGGATGAAAATTTCGATCCAGTAGATATCTTCTACACATCGCAATTTGATAACTTACCAGTTACCAGTGCGCAAATACGCCGTGCTACACAGCGGGACAGAGTTCTATGTCAGGTTCATGATTTGGTCATGACGGGCAAGCTTAGTTCTTACAAGGATCCAGACTTACTACCGTATACAAGTCGTAAAGATCACCTATCAGCACATCAAGGATGTCTGTTGAACGGAAATCGTGTGATCATTCCTGCTAAGTTACAGGACAGAGTGTTGGACGAACTCCATGAGGGACACATCGGTGTAGTTCGTATGAAATCGTTAGCCTGTTCACACGTTTGGTGGCCTGGCATCGACAGTGTAATTGAAAACTTTGTGTTGGATGCCAAAAATGTATGTCAATGCCAAAATCTGCACCAGTGCTCCCATGGGAATATACTACATCACCATGGCAACGGTTACATGTGGATTTTGCAGGGCCATTCATGAACTCTATGTTTTTCGTTCTAGTGGATTCTCATTCGAAGTGGCCTGAAAACATTCCTATGCGTGGTACATCTGCATTGCAAACGATTGACATTTTGCGTGGATTATTTGCACGTTATGGAATTCCGCAGCAAATAGTATCGGATAATGGGCCCCAGTTCACGTCTGACGAATTCAAGCATCAGCCCAGAATGGTATTCAGCATATAACTTTGTCACCTTACCACCCGCGGACGAATGGATTGGCCGAAAGGTTTGTCCAATCATTTAAGCAGGCTATGAAAAGTTCCAAGTATGATAATGGACATTTGACCATAGACCAGAAGTTGAATATGTTTTTGTGTCGTTATCGCAATACAGCTCACGCCACTACTGGCGAAAACCCAGCAAAGCTACTTATTGGTCATAACTTGCGTTCACGATTCAGTCTCATGAAACCTGATTTAGCTTCTACAGTTAGTAAGAAGCAGGGTCAAATGACATTTTCGAAACATACAGGAAGTGATGTTCGTAGCTTCCAGAATGAACAGCATGTTCTCGTCCGTGATTATAGACCAGGACAACCTAAATAGATTCAAGGAGTCGTAAAATCAAAGACTGGACCATTGTCATATGAGGTTGAGATTGAGTCAACTGGAGTACTATGGCGTCGTCACGTGGATCAAATTCGTGATGGAACAGTTACATCAAATCCGTCAACACCGGTGGAAACATCATTCGAGAAGGAGGTAATACCTGCTAAGAACTCACCTATCATAGCACCTGTTCCGTTAAAAGTGCAGCAAACATCTACTAGTCAGTCATCAGCAAGTATTGTTAGTCAATCATCGGATAGTGTATCAGATCTGTCGTCAGATAGTGTTGCGAGTCAGTCAGTAAATGTCAAACGTCAACATCCAAAAAGGAGCAGAAAACCTGAACGTCTTGATTTGTGAATGAAACTAATAGTGAATACCAGTGCTAAGGGGCATAATAATCCCCGGTATTCACCCAGAACTCAGTTTTGGTATTTTGTGTATTTTCTGTTTATTTTGAAAACATTATCTCTGATCGAGTAGATTAGATTCAGTAGTGATTAGTTTATAGTTCAGACTTTTAGGGTTCATGATGCACAGCAAAAAGATACAGTAAAGACTTTGTGAATTTCACGCGAATACAAATATTGTCGCGTCCGACAAAGTAATTAAAGGGGGAGGATATGTTATATATGTTTCCGGGTTCAGTTCCGCCTACCTGCCGCTCTCCCATTCGCGGTTTATTGTGAACCGCGCATGCGTTACTAGTTTATAAAAAAAATCGTGTATTGATGAACGCCTTTGTCTTGGTTGTGTATCCCACGTTTTCACACAAATGTGGTCATTATTCCCATAAAACACATATATTTTCACTAACTCGGTTGAATAAACATTGCTGATCGATTCATTAATGTTTCTGTTAAAGCAATATGTAATGAAATCGTTCAAAACACCCGTAAATCCTGTAATTATAAGAAGTTTATAACCCGCATGCAGGTCGATGTAATTTCCCGTTTTTATATAGGATGGCATCATGGCTACGGCAACATAAGTATAATAGAAAAGCCGTTCGGAGCCATGTATTTCAGGTCTAGACTTTATATGGCTCACAATTGCCAGTCCACCACTTCTGATGGCATCACTGACCACCAAGCTGTGGCCACCAGTTAAACCAGGATCATTTCAGTTTCAGTCTGGAAAATATGTCACTTTAAAACATGAAATACAACCAAAAAATTTGCAGGGGGGATTATCTTATACAGACAAAACTACAGATGTTCAAAAAGAATATATTTATGCAACTAAGACGGACACTGCCCTGTAAAAATGTTAAAACCGCTGCTTAGACCAGTGCTTGATAAAACTGTTAAAATGCCCAAATTATGTTAAATCAATATAAAAAAACGCCGTGGTTTGTCTTCAAGAGTTTGATATATGGTTCAAGTTCAAGCCACTTTCAAAACGCACCTTTGCCCGTTTTTAATCCGACATAGGCCTATGCCATGCTGCAAAAGTTGAAACTAAATATAGTCCTCTCTGTTTGCCGGCGGCGGCAATTCAGCATCTCAATGACCTTGAGTACGAAGCACGGCATATAATTTTTTTGTCGAACCATTTAATGTGAAGGTTCTCTCGATCTTACAACGAAATCATCTGTTGTTGTACCGCACCTAACTGCGTCACAATCTGGGTCGCAAAATGCGGTCAGTTCCACAAATTTTACCATTAATAATGACAGAAACTATGATTTCAAGCAGATAACATTGCCGTCATCTATTAAATTCACTGCCACTTCACTTTAAATTTCCAAAACTGACAGTGGAGTGAGACATCATTTTCATGTGAATCTTCGAGACTGTTCACTCATTTGTCATCCGCTATAGGAAATTAAAAAAAAAAAAACAATTTTATCAAATTTCTTAGAAAATTGATGTTTATTTTTAAAAAGTGTGTAAAACAATTTGAAGGTAAATAAAATATTTCGTAATTTTTGCGAGTTCTGTGTTTATTTCATGTTCTGTTTTTTTGTTAACATTGTTACGCTGTTCCAATAATTGAGCGCACTTCTCTTTGAAGGCGGGAAATTCAAATTGATCGGGATCGGATGCTTGTAAAAACAATTCCGACAAATAGTTGTCAGATGAGTGGGAAATCCTTAATTGTGCCTCAAATATTAATAATTAGTACTTTTTTCTTCATGTAATAAAGACATGAAATGCTTTCACGTACACTTAATAATGATTGCAATAAAAAAAATCACACTAGGAATATAAGATATATCATTTCATGTGATTACTAATTGTTAAAAATATTAACATGACAATCAAATAAATTAACAAAAATCATAGGCATACAATATCTTTGGAAATGAAAAAAATACAGAGCTAGACACAAACAAAATGATTCTAACAAATTCAGTGAAACTCTCTAGCTCTCTCTCTCACCAAATACTACCTCTATCTGAATTTATCAAGAAAACATAAATATAAAAATAAATTTACCAAAAAAAAATCACTCTCTACCTTAAATATATAACAAACACCTGCTAAATTTTGATGTGCCATATGTGCACATTTCGGACAATCATTTCTCATCAGTGACACAAAAGGGCCGAAAAGTTTGATAAACTCATTAATAACAAACACTCCCTCGCACACACACACACATGTTCGATCATGGAACCTCTATCTGGAGCATAAAAAATTAAGACATAAAAATTCATTTACAAAATTATTTCCATGCTCTTCTTTCAAACGACATGGACATAAAACATTCACATGCGTATAAACTCTCTCACCAATTACTTCATCTATCTTAAATGTATCAAGAAAATAAATACACCTAAAAAATTGATTACAAAAAAATTATCTACTTCTCACGACACAAACGCATTCAATCTTTCTTCTCTAACAAGAATCAAACATGAAAAAAATCGAAAAAGTACAATTAAAAAAAACAAGAGAAACAAACGGTAAATGGTCCTTATATGCAGGAAACGAAAACTACAACTTTCGACGGTAATTCAGACGCGGTTGTTTCCGCAACGTCATGGGGCTGTGGGGTTAACGGTGTTTCCGTTTCCTCCATGCAGAGGTCATCAGCGCCGGAGTAATAAGAAGTCGAAGCCTGGAACTCCTGATCATTAAGTACCTGCATAGAGCAAAAGAGGTACCGATAACTGGGCAGAAGGCAATGGGTATAGCTGTAAATGCATAAAGCAAAGCACATGCAGCACAGAAAAGCAAGCAGATGATATGTATTACTTGAAACGAATATGTGTTGGATCAAATGATAAATAGTGTAAAGTGTAAGGCATAATAATTTATTTACAAAATTATTTCCATGCTCTTCTTTCAAACGACATGGACATAAAACATTCACATGCGTATAAACTCTATCACCAATTACTTCATCTATCTTAAATGTATCAAGAAAATAAATACACCTAAAAAATTGATTACAAAAAAATTATCTCATTCTCACGACACAAACGCATTCAATCTTTCTTCTCTAACAAGAATCAAACATGAAAAAAATCGAAAAAGTACAATTGAAAAAACAAGAGAAATAAACGGTAAATGGTCTCCACGTGCAGGAAACGAAAACTACAACTTTCGACGGTAATTCAGACGCGGTTGTTTCCGCAACGTCATGGGGCTGTGGGGTTAACGGTGTTTCCGTTTCCTCCATGCAGAGGTCATCAGCGCCGGAGTAATAAGAAGTCGAAGCCTGGAACTCCTGATCATTAAGTACCTGCATAGAGCAAAAGAGGTACCGATAACTGTGCAGAAGGCAATGGGTATAGCTGTTAATGCATAAAGCAAAGCACATGCAGCACAGAAAAGCAAGCAGATGATATGTATTACTTGAAACGAATATGTGTTGGATCAAATGATAAATAGTGTAAAGTGTAAGGGTGGTTTAGATTCAATGATACTGACATGTCCATACAAATATCGTAGTACATCACCCATATTCGGGAGATAATCGCAACATGCTTACTATGGATTGCGACGTAAATTTGACTGTGTCAAGGAAAATGAATCATACAGGCATACAAGTCCACTAACACCGTAACGCTGTGTATCATATAGACAAGCATGTACACATTGTCCAATACAAGTATGATAGATAACCATAACATGCTTACTATCGATAACCGTAACATGCTTACTATAGATAACCGTTACATGCTTACTATCGATTGTGATTAAACAACTTCACTGCCCTTAAAAGTACTTTGACAATTAAGAAATTTATTAAATATTCTAAGGCACTTAATTATGTTTTAACCAATTTTATTCCAGCTTACATATTTTAGAAATATATGCAAATACACACATAAAGGACACAGGAATAGTTAATAAGTAATTGTTATATTAGGCACAGAACACACTCAAGATATCAAATCACAATTAAATACTAGTATAATACACCATTTTATGATTAAACATCAAAAGTGTCAATGTACTTTTGGAGGGCAGTGTATACATTTAACGCGCGTGATCGCACAAAATTTCATAAAACTTATGTCTCCTGTTTGTATTCGTCTTGATGAAAATGTGAAATTTCATCGATTGACGATGTGTTTAGTGTGAATCACACTTTGGCAATATTTTTGGTTGAGATTCGAGTCTCCTTCGTTTTAAAAAGTAGTTTGAGTAAAGTAAGGAAAGCAAGATTCGTATCAATATGGATTGTAGAGAACGGGGCACTGGTAATATTACCCGTGGTATTAGCGTAACTACCTATAGTGATAGTCAAATGAATGTCACTACTCGAAATGACAGGTGTAATAGTAGAGGTGTCTGGTGCGGCTGTGAGGGGTCTAAGTCTAAAATTAAGCTGGTGATTATGGATTGCCGCCAAGCGCTCGTGGTACTGGGTGGTGCTGAAAAATTATATAAATTAGTTGATGATATAACCGTAAAAGATATGTTAGAGGAATCTGTTATGTTAGAGGAATCTGTTGACAATTATAATTGATTAGTTGATTTGCTAAGCTTAGAGAACATAGTAGTGGAAGCAGATGCTGAAAAATGCATTGAAACGGGGGATGGTTGGTTAGTATGAAAACTGAAAAAGTGTACATCCATAACTGTAGAGGTTGGTTGAATAAAGGTTGAACTTGAAGATTGAACATCCATAATTGTTGGAATTATCAGTGCTTGTTGGATAATTCAATGTTAAAACAGTCGTATCGGTTTGTACGACCAGAAGTTGGGGTAGGTGCAATGAGTGTTTTATAATTGGTATATGGAAAATTGTTGAAATTGCACTATTCATAAAACCTGAGCGTATTTCGGTTCGAACGTTGGTTAAACGACCAATTGTTGCAGTAGATCCAATATGTGTTTTGAAGTTAAAAGCGCGTGCATCACCAGAGGATATATAAGAAGTGGTCAGTGGTGATACATCAATCATATGTGTTGACACCTTTTGTCCCTAGTTGACCGGCGTGTGTTTTAAATGTTTCACTCATGTTATTGTTTTGTTTTTATAAAAAGTGTGAAAAAGGTGTTGTTCTAAAAATACTACCTTAACCATGAATATATTAATAGTAATATAGATCAAAATTTCGATTTGATTGGAGATGTTTATCTACTCAGTTGCGATGAACACAATATAACACAACATCTCCTTCATTACTAACCAGTACAAACACACAGTCAACACCCCCAGTATGTAGTTAAACTAATTATAAAAGGACAAAATCACAATTTATACAAGTCTAGACCGCTTTTTAAATAATAATATGTTGACAAGATAGAAGTCATGAGAGATATGTACAATTCATAGATTGTAAACAATCAGACGGCCTTCAAAATAACCGCTAGATGACTGCTTATATAAGATATTTTATTCATTCACACATTATATACATTTAAAAATGTTCACCTAATCTCCCATCAGAATCACACTATTTTTGATTTGACAGACCACCTCTCGTGTGCATGATCTAATTTCAAAAACAGTAACTATCAAGTTCAGTCATTTTTTGTGTGTTATTTACAATGGAGAGTTAATGATGTAAATAAATCGGGGCCATCGTGGAAACTTATATGATAATACATACTAGCAGTTAGTTTATGTCTATAGACCAGGGTAGCTCAGCTGAGACAGCGTTAGATCTAAAAGTCTCTGTTTCGATCCCAGATCAGGGGCGTTATTTTTTCACGTGTGCATATATCCACCTACCATTTATCAACACCCTCACCCCTCCTCTTCTCCTACCAAAAAATAACATAAGATAATGTTACACTTACAGCATCTGTAAATCCGGTCATAAAATTTAATCAAGTGAATGGAATTCTGACACACGGAAGTCTGTGCCAGAATTTCACCCAGCAACATATCTAATGTGGTTTCGGGCTCCGAAATCAAGTTGTTGTTGGAGGGATTACCACCTCGTAGAAGGTAGTGCGCGGAACTACGGACCCAGAACAGCAATAAACGGTGCAAAAAGCAACAGCACGACCATCAACGTCATCATCCTCTCTGAAATCTTACGCATGCTCAACGATTGTAATACGATTGTTATGACATAATGTAATCACACCGAAAAATCGATTAAATGCTGCAAGTATAGCTGTATAAAATCCGATCCGATATTGCGCAATGCATGTATATGAGATATTACATAAGATGATGCACTAGATGTAAATCAATAGAATGTGACGTCAGAGTAAAAATAGAGATGACTACTGCGCAATTTTTAAAGATATATTGATCTTAATTGATGGGTAAACAAAGCAATCATGACATAAACAAATAAATTAAGTGTAATGTGAAAAATTTTTATCAGAAAAACTATATTATAATGGGTTATTTCTGAATATGGTGTAATATTGAGGATTTAGTCATGTAAATATTTAGATTGACGATACAATAAAAATACTAGAATTTAACTGAAGGTATTAGGTTTGCTAGAGATATTCTGAAGGTAACACTATTTTATACCAGCAAAAGCAGTTATCATTATGTTTAAACCAAAGTTTTATTCTGAATCTGAAAACATTGTGAAAAGAAGAAAAGCAGAAAATTAAGACTTAAATTTTCTAAAATCGCTAAGGATGCAGTACGCAGGAATTTAGTGAGTGACATAACGAACTGTGGAAATAACCAAAGTATGTTTAATGATGAAAATGCTGAAGACGGATGTGACAGGACCTTAGTGATAGACGAAACAAAAGTCAGCGATCATACATTATCTGAAGATGCGAATAATTGTGCGAATCCAACAGAATCGATGACCTCAAGTACGTTACTTATATAGCAATCCATACCAGAAAACAAGGAGTTATGCCGCTTTGATCTTGGTGATAACGTTTATGTTGTCGCTAAAAAAAATTAACAGAAAACTATATGTACCTATATATTCGTGAATATCCGCAAGGTGATAACGTTATCTATACTACCAAGAAAGGTATTACATTAGACTTCTACAAAGTCTACTACAAAGATGTCTGGGAGAGCATCGATAAAAACAAAAAATTCAAACATCTGACGGAAACGTGTACTTAACAGTACAGAAAGGATATGTTCGTGAACATTAGGCAATGGTTTTTGCCAGAAAATCAAGAGAGTATTGTTGCTACAAAGAAAGATATTGCCTTGACATTTAAAAAATGGAACGATTTCAAAGGTGTTAAAAAAGTCAAACTGATTAATTTGCCATTACAAAATATATGGAGTCAAATAGACACGTACATGAACGGCAGATTGGTCTCACTGAACACCTGTCATTTCCCCTGGAAAGCCTATTTGAAACAGATTTTGTCAAATTGTACAGATGTGTCGAAACCCCAGTTACAGTCACAGCTCTATAAATCAAGATACGGGAGACATGGATGATGGAAATCCGGTCAGCGAATCCAACACAGGACTACATTACCGTTACTGTTTCACCAAGCTGATTAGACCTTTTGATTTGGAAGGGCCTTTGTACGAAGACATTTTTCGCCTCGAGAAATATCTAATCAATTGTGTGAACTTGACCTTGAAATTTTTCAGAAATAAAAAACATCGTTTATTTTTATGAGTAGCAGACAATCTCCAGATTACAAGTTACATATCTTGTATATTGCTTTTAAAGCTTGCATGATCAAAGTCGATAGCGGTGTTTTACTCAATCATGCCGAAATATTGAAGGAACACACGGCAAAATATCCCCTTACTCACTCAAAATGAATACGTGTCCTACAAGATCTGATTCGTTTATTTGGCAAAATGTTTGGTCAAAAAATTTACCAAATTAAGTGTTCTTTGCCTTTGTTTCACAAGACGGTACAAACGGTAGTTATACCAAAGGCCCGTTCAAATTCCAGAATTTAGCCGAAGAAGTGGTTTGTCAATGGAGAAAGTATTCCCGTGAGACCCATTAAAATAGATGTCGGAGTCAACAGAAATTACGTTACACCCTTCATTAATTTGTTCAAAGGCGCCGAAAATGTAACAAAGTTCTCGGTCTTCAAATCACAAGAGAAAAATTTCGCTAAGGGATACACAATTATGCCTTTAGTTTAACGCTGAATGATCTCGGAAAAGAATATTTAAACCTGGTACGTCAAGGAAACCTCAGATTTGAAGTCAAGTTTGCTACTGCCATAACGGAAACCCTCCATTGTATTGCTTATGCCGAATTTCCTGCTTGAAGAGATCGATCAGATCAGAGACATAAAATATACACAAGTATGAATACCTATCAGTGTGCTATGGACGAGAACAGTTGTTTATTATTCAATGTAAAAGGGATATTTTCTCGAGAAACGTTTCCTTCAAAAGTAACTATGTATCCATCGGCTTATAATTGTAACACGGACCCGTCCCTTTTACCGGGAAACACTGGATAGTGTTTTAAATTAATTTAATTCAGGTCACATTGTATACTTAATTCATTCTTGACGTATCAGAAAGTAAAACAACTATTTATCCTGCATCTCAATATTAATTTTTTTTTTTTACATATTTTAGTGGGGGGAAAATGGTAAGATCGGTTGCCAAAGATTTGTAAATGACTTCCGAGACATTCGTTTTTTCTGTAACTATACCAAAAAGGACAACTCTTGATATAAGTCACAGAATTTCGACTACGTTAAACACCAGTTAACACTCAACGTCTCAATATGAGTGAAGTAATATTGATAGGTCGTAAAACCCCAATCCAATACTTAACGTCTCGATATAAGTGAAGTACTATTGAAAGATCATAAAACACCAATCCAATACTTAAACGTCTTTATATATATATATAAAGTGAAGTAATATTAATAAGTCATAAACTACAACTCTAAAGTGCAAAAATCTCGAGTACTTTAAACATCAGTATATAATCCATGGCCCTATATGTTAGTCATTATTAAAATTTACTGTCACATGGATTGATACAAAACCTTAAAATTTAAAAAGTATCGGCTTAAATCACTGATATTTTTAAAACATTGTAGTTACATCCCTTTCGATTTATATTGTCAACTATCAATACAAGTTGAGTATTCCCCCTTTTAACATAGAACTAAAAAAACTCATTTTATTATTTATTCATACATGAATAATTTTGGCTCAAAACCTTTGGCACAAAATTAGTATACAAATAATCAAAATGAAATAAAACACAAACGATTGCAACAAAAATAATTTCAGCACAATATCTTTGGCATATTATTATACCATGTCTAAAGTAATAACGACGTCACCATTCGTCTCTACCCTAACAAACGAACGTCACGACGAGTACAACACATACTACTAGCACTCTACCAACAAACGTTGCGGGGAGTGTAACGAATGCTACCATTACCCTACCAACAAGTACCAACATTTCCATCAATAACATCACAATAACCTTACCTCTAAGCACCATGCATCCTACGAGCACTAAGAACTTAGATTACCTGTTCACCTTGAGTAAGTATAAAAATGTCACAGCTTTGCTTAATTCAGAGAATTTTGACTCTAAAAAACTTTGGTATTTATTTTCTCTAACAGTGTTACTTGCATATCCTTTTTATATACTACCGTATGAAACTCGAGAGAAAGTCAAATTACAACCCAAAAGATAATGATTATCATGATTTTCATCTTGCCAACTTAGCAGATCTTATAACTGACAATGATAATTACTTGGTACCCAAGGATTCTGTGAATCTATATAGTAATCATTTGTTGTCAGCTTCGACGAGTAGCATAAATATTTTTGATCTTTATGAACCTGTTCAGACTAAAACATCAAGTAAAGAAATTTATGCATAAACACTGGTGTATGTTATTCCCGTAACGTTTGTATTTGACCTGAAACCTATTTTTTATCTATTTTCCAGTTGCTGTACCACTTATAATGATCATGTTGCTTGCAGTTTAAATGATTAGGCGTTCGAGATCGTCTACATATCATCATGGCATAGTAGTCCCACCCATTACCATAACTGAAGATACCCCCCTTGTAGCACAAGCGGCTTCGTCTAATCCAGTCTTCCAAACTTGTGCCTCGAATGAATGTCTTTTATTTCTATCATGTCTTACTAATCATCGGAGCCTAATACACCCATTGCTTTCAGAACCAGATCTCATACCATGCAGTCAGCGCAATCTAGTGATTTAGCGATTTTAAGTAGTAGTGTGTAATTTTTTTTTAATAGTAACATACAAGTTCAGGAACTTTGTAATCAATCTTTGGACATGATTTTTATAACGTGGATATCTTTTTTTTTTTCATTTGGTTGCAAGTTTTCACCGTATGTTAGATACTGTGTAAGTTGTAGTGTTTTATATTTGTATTTTTAATCGACGTGATTTGATTACATTTTTGTTTTAACATACAAGTTCAGGAACTTTGTAATCAATCTTTGGACATGATTTTTATAACGTGGATAGCTTTTTATTTTGCATTTGGTTGCAAGTTTTCACCGTATGTTAGATACTGTGTAAGTTGTAGTGTTTTATATTTGTATTTTTAATCGACGTGATTTGATTACATTCTTTTTTTCTTTTTCAAGCGAACAATTTAAGATTTAAAAGACATCTGAATAAAATTTAAATAAATGATTCATAACTTCTATCATTTTGACAAATTTCCATTTCTTTTGAGTCAACTTACAGTATCCAATTGATTTTGAAGAGACATACACAGACGATCTTATTTATTAGAATGTTGTAATATTTTGAAAACTATTATGTTCAGACTGTTGCTATGGCTACCATAGAACTTTGAGTAAATATATTTATGAGAGCTATTAATTCTCTGTTATAGAGTGGTCCTGTGCTCACTTCTATTGGTCAGTTCAGAACCATCAACGCTCGGAACGCCAAACTTTCACAGTCTAGGATGTGCTTCTGGTAGGATTCGAACCTGGTTGTGTGTGTAGTTGAAATATTCTATCTTTATTACTACAAGTTCTGGTCTAGTTATGGACAACAACAACACCAACATTCTTTTTGTATGCAAAAGATAAAATATTATTCATCTCACAGTAGTATTATATATATGACTTTGCTCCTTTCATTCATCTTAACCTGACTTTACTCTTTTCATTCAAACACCAGTCATATATATGTGCGTGTGTGTGTAGTTGAAATATTCTATCTTTATGACTACAAGTTCTGGTATAGTTATGAACGACAACAACACAACTATGTAAGTATACGTTAAAATTGATTTTTTTTATTTTATTGAAATGTAATTAGCGTACAGTAATGGGAACATTCATTTATAATATCATTTATCACTAAAATAAATGTTTGATAAAATAAAATTTTGTTAGATCATATTGTAATACCAGTTTCGAGTATTATCATTATTTTTAAACTTTTTATACATAGTAATATGTTGTCTACGACCATTGATTGTGAAATAAGTGAGATGGTTTGAGCTCCGAAAAAAAGGTTTTTAACCACACCTCTAACGTCATTCAGTCACTCCGGTGCTATAGTGTGACTTCTATATCTAGCGGTTTTAGTATTTATGTTCTGTACTTTGTTATTCTATTGTAATGATTCCAAGTGTTCTTGGTTGTTGTTCTGTTCTTTTCTCGAAGATGCAACTTTTTAGGTTTTGATTAAAATTTTATTCACTTGATAATGATTTTTTAAAAAAGACAATACAAATTATTATTTTGAGATATTTAATTTCCAGTACTGTGGATGGAGACATCATAAAAGCTGTGGAGGAAGAAGAAAAGAAGGCTTCAACCCCTACCAAGACTTCAACCCCTATCAAGACTTCAACGCCTGGTAAAATAAATATATCGCCATTGAAAGAGTTAGATTTATCCTTTACGAAAACTTCTACGCCTAGTAAAATAAGTCTATCGCCATTGAAAGTGCTAGATTTATCATGGTACGTATTTACATATATCATTTATAGTTACTTTATATGGATTAAATTGATTAGTTAACTTGGAATCATGTGGACATTACAAACTGACGTTTTGACCAGTCCAATTAACTGTTGCAATTTTACACCCGTCAGAAAATATTCCATTCATTTTTAAATGTTCTATAGTAATTGGTTGACTTAATAAGCAAACCATACATACACACAACTAATAATTAGTCATAGAGTCATATTTTGAAACTTTTTGTTGACAACCTCTCTCTCTCCGTGTGTTAAAATGTTTGCTTCTGTGTATTTTCAGGACAAATACAGGTCAAGAAGACATAGATTGGGAACAAGCAGTTGTAATTTGTACATCAGACTTCCAAAATCTACAGGAAACTCCAAGGTATTTTATGATTGATAATATTAGGGTGGCAGTCTGATATTGTTGTCTAGAAATCATCCATTGCTTCAAACTGGTTTATCTCATTTTTTTATTTGGTGAGAGCATACACCGATGCCCTGTGTCACGACATAGGTATGGCACTCAAAAAGATTCCTCGCTGCACATTTCCCTTAGCGCACTGCAAAGGTATAGATTCTACACTTCACCTACAGATAATGACGTCTCATATACGTGAAATAATCTTGACTGTGACGTAAAACTACATTCGATCAATCATTTTGCTGGGTGGTTTTAAAATAAATGTTTCAAATAAATCGATAAGTGTTCACACTGGGAAAATAAATGAAGAAATAAATAAATGAATAAAATAATAATAATAATAATAAATAAAAAAAGAAAGAATTTGTTTCATCCATTGGTTTAAACTTTTTGGTCTTAGTGTCACTGATGAGGAATAAATTTCCGAAATGTGCACATCTGGCACATCAAAATTTAACTGGTATTTGTATTATATATTTACGAGACATTATTAAGATATCACTATGTTACTTTATTTACAGGCAAACACTTATCAATCTTGTCAATTACTTGCTTTCTGTAAGAACCGGATTACAGTTTACAACTAGCCAACTGTATGCTGAGTTACTGAAGTTAGATGCCGAATTGGAAGCATTACAGAAAATGTTAAATTAAAAAAAAAGTGAACTTGCGAACAAATTATATATATACGACACATGGATTATTTAGACTTTTGTATTCATTAACTAACACAAGATGTAATCTGGATCCATTTGTAATAGAAGTTTTGGTGTTTTTTTTTTTTAAATTGTAGACACACTAGAAATTTGGAACAGTAAAACGTATGACACCTTAAATATTTGGATTAAATATCACGCATTCTTTGTTTTTCATTTTTGTATCTTTTGGTGAAATTTGATTGTGCATTCATTTACTAACATACTACATAATCTGGAAATATTTTTACATATAAAAGTAAACTTTAAACTCAATGACATTAAAGTCTGTTGATAACTAGTTTTTTGTGTTTTATGTTTTATCTTAAATTTTGAGGACATACTAAAATTATAAGGCTACCATAGTAATTAAAATTCAATAGATTAAACAGGTACTATGCATTGCACTGTGCGAAATCTTCATATTTGGTAGCGAAGTAATTTTTGATGGATCGTATCACACCATTCCAGACACAATTTTATTCTAGACATTTTTATAAGTGAATTTGTCTTGATGGACCGTAAAACATTATTCCAAACAAAATCATTTATTCTTGACATTTTTTATAAGTGAAATAATCTTTATGGAGCGTACAACACAATTCCAACAACAAACTTTATAAGTGAAATAATTTTGATGGGCCGTAAAACACCATTTCCTCTGAATATTTTTGTAAGTGAAGTTACCTACGCCGGAATTCCGAATCTCCCGATTTTAACCATTTAACTTTTCGAAGAAAGGGATGATAAACATTATTAACACAGGATATTAAATTCTGATTTAAAACACGAGTTTAGATGTTAATAATAGATTATTATTTATAAGTCGTTTTAGATTACAATATCTATTATTAATCTAACCTTGATACTTGACACAGAGATGACAACTTGACACAGACGTCCGCCTTGAATTATATTATCACAGATCAACAAACCGCTTTTTATACTTTTTTATAATGATTCTAGAAGTTTCGGTTTTCAATTACTTTTAATGAGATAATTCTCGAACCATCACGACATGGAATATTCTCTTTTGTATTACAATGATTTAAACTTTGAGAAAATTCTGGATCTTTCATTGTTTAATTTATAGATTAAAATTATATTTTTTTCTGGAAGTTTTATTTTAGACCGATTCTTGTTTTAGATCTATTTTTTTCTAAGATTGTAGAGTTCTTAAATTAGACCGAAATTTCTAGTTGGTTCTATATTTAATATTAATGTATAGAGTGTAATTATAGACCGAAATTACTAGAGTATTCTATAATTAGCTTCGCGTGACGTCTCGAATTTTCTAGAGGGTTCTATTTTTAGCTTTTTGTGGAAGGTTCGAAAAATCTCAACGGACATTAAGGCAGCAGTCAACATCGCTACGACAGTATGCTACTATTTCCTGTTCGAAATTTAAGATTGACCCTGCGTTAACTTTATCATTGTACCACATCAGAAATTTTTCACGATCTTCAGACATCACTGAATTGTACCCATATTCCTTGGCATCTGGATATACCCCTATGTAACGGGCATTTTCAGGTCTATTAAAGAAATGAGGGAAATATCCTTTTTTCAATTCATCCAGTTCAAATGCGGCAGGTAGTTTAGATAACGCCATTGACAGAAAATTTAGACTGTCTAAAATCCTAATATTGAGACCGCGACAAACTAGCATATACATAATTGAAGATCCTGAAATTATTATCTGATCAGGCCTTATGGATTGGTCAATCAAATATTCCAGAAGGAAGTAACCATCAAAAGAACGCATATTATGGGCAATGACTGTAAAATTTTTGTTTCTGAAAATAACCACTGTCCAAATTCTTTCATACAGTTCTCGCCCCTGAATATGACTTCTCGAAACCCGCAAGTTTTCTGACACGGCGCTACATCAAATTCCTTTTCACCCCTTCGGATACGCTTGTAATTTTGATATCTAGATCCACATTTATCGCATTTTGAATCGGATAGGAGAGGATCATCTGTACAAGCGGAACATACTTTTTGCGCGATTACCAAATTAGGTTTATGCTGATATTTACCGCAAAGGCTCTGGCGACAATTTTTGCACTTGGCACAAGTTTTACACGGTATATTTCTGTTTTTGCATTCTTGACAATCTAGGGTCCTTTCGGTTTCGTACCCAGAGAGACATGTCCATACGTCGTTTTGTGTTGTTTCGATGTCGAAAAATATAAACTTGCCCGTGCTTTTCTTTGCATCTAGTGCCCTTACGTAACAAAGATGGTCATATATCACAAACTGTCCACATGACTTACTTTCATACTGGTCGCACTGGTGCAATTCCTTCTTTCTCTTGCTTACATCGATTACTTTTTTACAAGTATTACATTGCCAGTAATGTTCGCACATAGAAATCGACATTTTATTTTTTCTATGTCTTTTCTCCAGATGTTTTTCGAAACATTCTAAGGACCTACAAGTCCTTTGACATTTTCGGCAACTGTCCTGATCAGATTTTACAACACAGTTTTTAGAATTACAGACAAAACACGATGTTTCACATTGATGCTTTTCTTTATATGCCACTAGACAATTTTCAAATTTTGAATCACTAAAAAAACCCACAAATATTTACTATGGCATGAAAGTGTGGGACCCCTTCATATTCGTTTAGATAAACATAGATACGCGGTTTTCGACTGTGTTTGGACGGCAGTCGTATAAATTTGTTTCCAATTTGAGCACAAATAACCGGAACCTGGATACCAAAACAATCTTCGAATACCGGTATATCGTTAATATTAAGATAACTAGACGTAGAAACGTTTAATTGTTGACATAACTCGTAGGTAAACGTTGTTTGACGATAAATATTTTTTGCCTTTTTAAGTCACGAAAATACCACTCTGGACATGCTTTATATTTCAATACCAAATCCTCTGTGTCTAAATTAGAGTCATCATTCGTGAGCGATTTCCAGTCATTTGTGCTCATGGTCTTTGTTTTTAAAAATCCCATTAAAATGGCTCTTGCAAGACAAGTTGAATCAGTGTTCTGTATCTCAATTATAGAATATTTCCGCGATAACGAATTATTGGGACCCGTAATTCGAGTTATTTGCACGCGTGCGCCACCACTAGGAAGTTGCATTGTACCAATATCTAACGAAAAGTCTTGATTCATTTCGAGATTTTCGTGGCTTGTTAAAACATTTTCTAGATATTCCATGATTTTATCGGAGTCCAATTCATTCACTTTTTGAAGGGGAACATAAACAGGATTGTTGAGATTAGGATGATTAATTATCACGCGCATTAAATCAGAACCCTGTAATCCATCTCTAGCGTCGTTTAAAACCTCTTCAAACATGTTACCCAATTCGTTTTGAAGATTTGACAGTTTCTGATTTTCCAATGCTTCGTCGGGGTGAAACTTCACTTTGTAATGTCTATCGATAACACTGTTTTTAAAAGTTCGTTCATTAACTTTCCGTATTTCATAAGGTAGGGAAGTAGAACCAAAGCCTATTTGATTTGTTTCCTCGGAATCTGATTCATCATCACTAAGGCCTTGGTCATCTGTATCAAATGATTCAATATCCGAGTATGCGTGGGAACTTGAGGGTATTGGATCAAAATCATATTCCACACGAGAAGACTGATTATCAGGTGAACCATAACTATGTGCCTGGACGGGGTCTGTTTCAGCTAATCGTCTTCGCTTGTTTGAAATCACATCATCCTGTGGTAAATGTCCGAGAAAATTTGTAGTGTCTATATTTAAAATATCCATAGCCTCTAAGATAACATCGCTAAAAAGACCCAAGTCGCTATGAAAAGATTCATGCACATCCAAATCCTCTTCACAATCAAATAATTCTTCACAATATGGTCATCTGCATTTAAATTCACCCATCTGTTAAAAAGAAATCAGAGAATAAGAAGTGCGGTTCCCAATCAATAAAAGTACGCTGTAAGGGATTTGATTGGTATAAAAGCATTTATTCATCGTCTATCATTTTTGTTTACTGGCATTTTATGCATGACACTCTCATTAGCAAAATCATATTATCGATAGGACAAAAATAAATAAGACCAATTATATTTCAAAAATGTTGGTTTAATCACCGTTCGCATTTACATAAACCATAAATAATAAAACTAATAACATTTAGAATATTTTCAAATGCCAACATACCCGTGCACAAAAATAAAATCAATAACGATAGTACACACGAAAATCTACAATCCCATTACCCATTTGTACTATCTATGCGACAACAGATGAAAATTTAAAATGTGGGATTTCAAACACCCCGGACTTTTTAACGTCCATTTGCGTAAAGCATATAAACAATAAAACTAAGAACATCTAGATCATTTTCAAATGCTAACATACCCGTGTACAAAAATAAAATCAATAACGATAGTACACACGAAAATCTACAATCCTATTACCCATTAGTACTATCTATGCGACAACAGATGAAAATTTAAAATGTTCGATTTCAAACACCCCGACTAGTAAACGTCCATTTGCGTAAAGCATATTTAAAAAGAGCAACACCTAACGGAGCATTATACGTCCGTGTCATATCAAGTTGTAGTAGTTGGTAAAAACTATAAATTAAATCAGAGAAATGTGTAAAACAAGAATACATGCTTAGCAAAAATATTCACATCTCCTTTTTGTATAAGCCAATACGGTTGCAAGACATACAGTAATTTTGATTTAATATACCAAGTTTCACAACACAAAGCTTGAAATATCTTTCAAAATGTCAATGTAAACTATAACTTATCAAACCAAGTGGTTGACCTATGAGCTGTATCTGACCTTGACAATCAATATCGTGAATTTTATAACCAATATCACGTCTGCACCTAAGCATGTTTGGTATGTTTCATCTTTATATTCTGATCAAGTGAAAAGGTTGGACTGTACATGAAAAAATCATAATTCGGGCGTTTAAAAAATCTATGAAATATACCCTCAATATCGACATAAGATGAAGCCTATTTTGGGTAGAAGACACGAGCAATACCCTTAAATTATAACCACAAAATAAGTCTTTGCGGGGTGTTTGGGGCGGCATGTTCAGATTCAAATAAGTCATTTACAGAAAATGATTTACACATATGTCTTTGTGGTGTGCTCGAAGCTACAGAGCAACCTTCTGAGTGTGGGAAATCACACATCTCAATGACTGTGCAATCATTTTCTGAAAAGCTTTTAACCATCGTTTCTTCTGTATGGTTGAGAAAACTGTCACTCAGTAACGATATCCCCCTCTGTGTCTGTCTGAGCTGTGGTTCTTCATCCTGTTGATTACAACGCTTGACACATTGGCGAATTGTTGAATAAACAACACAAAACGCAATTAAGCCCCCTATAACTCCAACTGCTTGGATTACTGAAAATAAATATTATGTCATCTTTGAGTTAGGATGAAAACACAATCATAGAAGAGATAAAAACAGATGCCTTTCCATTACGAATTTGCCAAATACCATTTAAACATGTAAGCTGAAAAAGAGCTAAAGTGTTTTCAGGTAAGTGTTGATTGTTAGGTTAGCCGTGTGCACAGAGGTAGCTGCTTGAATATGTGCAAGTAAATGCATTGAAAAAAGGGTAACAGTGAATGCTTATATTTGAAATCAATATGAAATCAGCCATTTACTAAACTAAGTATAACAACTTTAGAAAGTAGTAATGATTGGATCTATATAGGTTGTTATACTTTCGCGACTAGAAATACTTTCATAAATATTACTTATATTGCCCGCGGAGTTCTGATACACCCTTCTAACATTTTGGTAGTCTTCAGTGCTCAGTGTATTAACCCTTTTAACATTTTGGTACTCTTCAGTGTCTGTTATGTCAACCTCAGTGTCTGTGTCATTTTCAATTTAAAAGAAATAACTTCACTGAAGTTTTGATATAATATGCATAAAAAAACAACACCTTTAACATGCAGCCAATATTTTAAGCTTTCTAAGTAAATTTATTGATATCAAAAATATAATTTATAGTGAATAAAAATTGAAAAATGAAATGATAAAACAATTTAGGAGGAATTATCGTCATCGATACTAGACAATTTATTATTGGATTTTACAATATTTGGTATTTTACGTGTTATATACTTTTTTGAATATATTTTTCTGATATACATGTAGAAAAACAAACCAACAGCTAACAGTAAAATTAAAATAAAAAGAAATTTTAGGAAATATTTAAGGTCAAATTTTAAAGAATTCTTACCGCCAGTATTATGTGAAGTGGTAACAAGGTGTGGAAAAGCAGGGAGGGTGTGTTCGCTGGTAAATTTAATGCCAGAGGTAGTCTCATGTGTTCTGGAGACCTGTGTTGAGGTAAGGTCCGCACCAACAGTTGATATGGTCTGGGTGGTAAGAGATTCGTAGATGACCGTCGATTTTATATCAGAGGTAGTCTCGGGTGTTCTGGAGACCTGTGTTGAGGTAAGGTCCGCACCAACAGTTGATATGGTCTGGGTGGTAAGAGATTCGTAGATGACCGTCGATTTTATATCAGAAGTAGTCTCAGGTGTTCGGGAGACCTCAGTTGTTGTGTCAAGCTCCGCACCGGCATTTGAAATGGTCTGGGTGGTCTGAGACTCGTAGATAATCGACAATTTTATATCAGTAGAAACTAAAAGATATACAAGGAAAATACTTGTTTATTGTATTGTGTAATTTGTATATTTTTAAAAAAAAAATATTATAAAGAACTAGTAATAACAACACCTTATACAGCAGATGTTGAGTTTCATGTAGAAAAGTGAAGTATTGAATGAAGAAAAACTGTTAATATGATCAATGTTTTTGCGTGGACCCTTGAGGGTCCACGCAGTAGAATATTGGTGACAAGCTCTGAAGTAGAAAAAAGCTCATGGGCAATATGGAACGATTTTTACAAGAAGCAATTTACATTGGTATTAAGGAAAAATACCTGTAACTTCAGAAAGACATGGAAGGTACTTGATGGGGATGCTTGTATATAATTCTAAACCAATTGACAGATAAAACATATTTACCCTAAAATATGTACTTTAAAATATTTCACTCTATAATATGAACAACATGACTATAATGCAAATAATTATAATATTTTTGTCAGCATGTTATTTACATGTTATGTGTTTTCCTCACCGTTCAAAAAATACCTTACTAAATGAACTGTTTTAAATTCTACTAATTAGTGTTGTACATAGACGTGTTAAAATAGGTGTGGTGTATGTTTGTTGAACTTATCACTTTCCAAAGTTTCATATTACCCTACAGTGATTCAAGTATATCTAAAGGTTCTTTACGGGTTTAATATGTGTTATACTGTTTAATGTGTAACAATATCCATGCAATAAGTGTAATTATTTTAAATAAATTCCTATCAGTACCTCCTATTGTTTAAGTTTCATTTAATAGTTTGAAGATCCAAGTTAAAGAAGCACACAGGTTTTGGTAAGTATTGATTTAATTTCAATAATTGTATTATGTTTATAATGACATTTTGTCGCAAACTGGTAAATGTATAGTACATTAAATGAGGAAATTTCCAACATATACAAAATAGCACTAGATGTGTGTAAGCTCACCTCAGCCAAATACATTGTGTCATTGCAGAAGGTGCATATATCTTAATTACAAAACTGCAAGAAGGCTATGTGTAGTTAAGGAAAACGGGGGAAAAGCCCCATGAAAATAAGTTATCAAAACTGGTAAGAGCTAGACCTTAGATATTGTGCATGCAGATACATTAAAGTCTGTAGTTTTTAAATTTGCACTAGCAACGGTGTAGGGCCTCAGTTGGGGAAATTGTAAAAGACCCCTGAAAATAAGTTAAAAATTATCTCCCTCAAAACAGTAAGGGCTAGACCTTATATTAGATATTGTACATATAGATGCCTTAGAATGTGTAATTTTTTAATTTGTACAAACGGTTGGTTGGGGCCTCAAACAGGGAAAATGAAATGGGCCCCCTGAAAATAAGTTAAAAATAATCCCCCTCAAAATAGTGAGGGTTAGACCTTAGATATTGTACATGTAGATACCTTAGGATGTGTAATTTTTTAATTTGCACAAACAGTTGGTGTGGGGCCTCAAACAGGGAAATTGGAAGGGCTCCTGAAAATAATTTAAAAAAATATCCTTCAAAACAATAACGGCTAGATCTTAGATATTCAAGATGTAGATACCTTGGGAAGTGTAGTCTATAAATTTGCACAAACGATTGGTGTGGGGCCTCAAACAGGGAAATTGGAAGAGGCCCCTGAAAATAAATTAAAAATAACCTCCCTCAAGAGAGTAAGGGCTAGACTTTAGATATTGTACCATGTAAATACCTTAGCACGTGTAGTTTGTAATTTACATCAGCCATGGGTAGGGGGCCTTAAATGGGGAAACTAGAAGGAGGCCTCTGTAAATAAGTTAAAAATTTAAAAATCATCTCTTTCAAAACCTTAAGGGCTAGACCTTAAATATTGTACATGTAGATACCTTAGAATGTGTAAATTTTTAATTTGCAGAAACGATTGGTGTGGGGCCTCAAACAAGGAAACTTGAAAGGGCCCCCTGAAAATAAGTTAAAAATACTCTCCCTCAAAACAGCAACGGCCAGAACTTTGATATTGTACCGTGGTAATACCTTAGCATCTGTAGTTTTTTGTTTACACAAATGATGGGCATGAGGCCTCAAATGGGGAAACTCGAAAGGACCCTGTAAATAAATTAAAAATAATATATCCCTCAAAACAGTAAGGGCTAGACCTAAGATATTGTACATGTAGATACCTTAGGATGTGTAATTTTTTAATTTGCACAAACAGTTGGTGTGGGGCCTCAAACAGGGAAACTGGAAGGGGCCCCTGAAAATAATTAAAAAAAAATATCCCTCAAAACAGTAAGGGCTAGACCTAAGATATTGTACATGTAGATACCTTGGGAAATGTACTTTATTAATTTGCACAAACAATTGGCGTGAGGTCTCAAATGGAGAAACTGGAAGAGGCCCCCTGAAAATAAATTAAAAATAATGTCCCTTAAAACAGTAAGGGCTAAACCTTAAATACTGTACCATGTAAATACCTTAGCACGTTTAGTTTGTAATATACATCAGCCATTGGTAGGGGCCTCAAATGGGGAACTGGAAGGAGGCCCCTGTAAATAAGTTAAAAATTTAAAAATCATCTCTTTCAAAACCTTAAGGGCTAGACCTTAAATATTGTACATGTAGATACCTTAGAATGTGTAAATTCTTAATTTGCACAAATGAATGGTGTGGGGCCTCAAATAGGGATACTGGAAGGGGTCCCCTGAAAATAAATTGAAAATACTCTCCCTCAAAACAGCAACGGCTAGAACTTAGATATTGTACCATGGTAATACCTTAGCACGTGTAGTTTTTTGTTTACACAAATGATGGGCACGGGGCCTCAAATGGGGAAACTCGAAAGGACCCTGTAAATAAATTAAAAATAATCTCCCTCAAAACAGTAATGGCTAGACCTTAGATTATGTACATGTAGATGCCTTAGAATGTGTAGTTTTTTTAATTTGCACAAACGATTGGTTTGGGGCCTCAAACAGGGAAACTGGAAGAATTCCCCTGAAAATAAGCTGAAAATAATCTGAGATATTGTACATGTAGATACCTTAGGAGGTGTAGTTTTTAATTTGCAAAACGATATGCATGTACTTTTCAACTGAAACATATCTAGACCTTGAAACCTGAAATGGGTTCTATTCAGATTGTACGTTGTTAACAATTGTTTTATAAATTTAAATTTTGTAGTTTCAAGCCAGATATAAAGCAGTGCACAGTATTATTTTAGAACAGTAAGTATTTTGTCTGCTTAGTAATTTATAGTCGTAACAATAATGGAATCAAGCTGAATGTTGAAGAAATTATTCAGTAAGTTACTCAGTAATTTTATTGGATTACGTAGTAAAGTATACTTTGACAATGGTTTTGATACGATCAGTCCATGGAAGTTTCCATCAAGGTAGTAGTATTTTCAAATATCCAGGGGTTCAGTGTACAGCTATTGCATATTTTGCAACAGTGACCTTTTTTTCGTCTTTGTATTACAACAGTGTTCATGATTTTGATCAGTCAGATGTTTCTCAGATTGTTTTTGAAGGAAATAGTTTGTATGAAGAAATTATTTCAACATCTAATCTAAGGCCAGGTCATTATTTGGCACATGATGAATTACCAAACCATATTTCATTTCAAAATTTTGGAAATGTTCAAACAACTGTGTATGCTAATATTTAATATGGCGTTGTTGGCTTATCTTCTTTTGGTGCAGGTTCAGGTGCACTTGCACTTCCAGATGCAATTAGTACAGGTTTTCAGATTTCAGATTACTTACTTTCTACATTTGGGGATTTAACTATAGCACTGGTTTTAATAATAATCGCTATTTCCTATTCGATTCGCACAGTAGAGATTTAGAAGGAAGATTTAATGATAATGGAAGTTCAATTTTACTGGAGTTTTCTGATGTTCATTCAGTGATAGTGTATTTAATGCAATCATATCTAAATTTAGAATTTAATATTTCACCAGTTTTAATGTCACTACAGCTTGAAGCTGATGTTCAAGAAACCATGGAAGCAGAAAACTGTAGTTATGGACAACAGAGCAATATTAAAATTGACAATACCAATCAGTTACTGAAATTAGATGATACTTTAAACAAAACAATGAAAACTATTGACGCTGAATTGCATGTTAATGTAGAAAGTATAACAAATTGTTTTGCTTCAAATCACACATATTCCAGCAAAAAAAGATGTATTAAACATAAACAGAAATTGTACAAATCTTCTTGTAAAAATTATGAATCTGAATTCAATTGGTCATTTGAAAATTCTTCTTTGGAAAACATATGTCTCTCGCAGTTCAATTATGAAGTTGCAAATTTAGAAACTGTTGAAACCACTGTAGATGAATTCTTAAATACAGGTTTTCACAGGACATCAAGTTCCAAAAAATGCAATGCCAAAAAAATGTTAATGGAAGAAAAATGCGAAATAACATATTTCAAAGAAATTTATAATAAACCAAAATATATCTGTAAAAGTTGTGATAAACTTTTATATAGTGATCAAGTTCATCTAACAACAACGTCTAATTCAATTACAGTCAAACTTGGACTACTTGTAGGAAATGAAACATGTTCATATTGTCATCATAACATAAAAAATGGCAAAGTTCCAGTTATTAACAGTAAAGAAAATTGTCTTGATCCAGGAGATATTCCAGAATGTTTAAATGGTCTTTCTCTGATGGAAAAACGACTCATAAGCAAAATTCACGTTTTCCTTACTGTAATAGTGCTACCAGGTGGTCAATTTGCAGAAAAGGGATTATCAATAGATTTTCCAGTCAGCATACAAAACAATTTTGAAACCTTACCTCATAAGTTTAAAGACTCTAACATTATAACTATCTCTTATGGTACTTATGAAAATTTGAAACCAACACATATAGTAAGAAAAAAGAGACTTATAAGCTGTTTGCAGTGGTTGAAAGAAAACAATGAGCTTTACAAAAATATATCAATCAGTTTTGAAGACTTTAATGGTCTTGCAGGGGAGAATATTTCAAATATTAAAAATGATTTCGAAGATTTTGATGAATGTGGTGTTATTAATATTGATTATGACATGCCTGATATTGATATGAAAAAATTTATTAATGAAAACACTCCACACATTACACTGCCAAAAATTCAGAAAAGTCCCATCAATGCATATGATTTAGAAAATGGGGAAGAGTTAGCATTTCCTTATTTATTTGTTTTTGGTAGAAATGGCTTTAAAGAGAAAAGAATTAAAGCCTTGTCAGCATCGAAATATTTCCATCACCGGCTTTATTATAAAGATGGAAGGTTTCGTAAAGACATTCCCTACTTAATGCATGCTCTTAACTTTTATGAATTTCAGAGACTGATAAATTCAGTTAGTATTCATATGATGATGAGAAAAGGTGGAAATACCATAACAGCAGGGGATATAAACAATATGAATGAAAATTCAGACTTAATTCAAAATTCGTACATGTTTATGAAATTAATTAGAGGAACTGCAGCATACTGGAAAAACAATTTACTAAACTTATTGGCTATGTTTAAAACTTTAGGGCCACCAAGTATATTTGTTACTCTGTCGGCAAATGATATGCACTGGCCAGATTTAATTATGACACTAATTGTTCATATGAAGAAGCATCGTCTGTTCAGAATGCTATAAATTTGGTCAAAAAAGATTGTTTTCTGAGTGCATTACATTTTCAAAGGCGATTTAAGTCTTTATTGAAAAATATCATACTAGGCCCTTTGAAACCATTTGGGAAAGTTGTAGATTATTTTGTTAGAGTTGAATTTCAAAATAGAGGCAGTCCCCATTTACATATGTTTTTTTGGATACATCACTTTGATGAAATTTACAATAATAAGGATAAATTAATATGTTATATTGACGAAGTTATCAGTACATGTGGCAATAACACTGATGCCAAAAAATACCAAACTCATGCACATTCTGACTATTGTTTAAGAAAATTGGGTAAATGTAGATTTGGATTTCCTTTTAGACAATGTTCAAAAACACATCTTTTAAACAACATAGACATTGCATCAGAAGCTATGAAAGGAAGATTTTATGAACTTAAGCGGGAACATAACCATTGTTATATTAATGCATATAACCCTACCATATTAAAATATTGGCAAGCAAACATGGATATACAAATTATTGGTAATGCTGAATCAGCAGCATACTATGTATGTGCTTATATATGTAAAAGTGAACCAGAAGACCTTAAATTAGCATTGTCAGATGTCTTAAGTAAAATGCCAGAAAATACTCTTCAAAGAAATAGGTTGATGAAAATAGGTTGTTGTGTTTTAAAAACAAGAAAATTAAGTGCTCAAGAAGCTTCTTATCGTCTCAGTGATTTACATTTAATCATGACTACTAGAACGTTTTTATCTTTGAACACAAAACCACCTGATAAAAGATACAAAGTTCTTAAGTCAAAGCATGAGAGAGAAGAATTACCTGAAAATAGTACTGACATTTTTTGTTCAAATATTCTTGATTATTACAGGCACAGGCCATATGAAATGGAAAATATTTGTTTTTATGAGTTCTCTCAGTGGTATACAAAATGTCCCAAACCTACTGATTTTGTTTCAAAATCTAAAAAACGAGAATTGCGAATAAACCTTTTAAAACCATATGATAAAATATTTATGAGAAAAAGGGTTAAGTTCATTGTAATTCGTATGCCGAAAATCTGTCTTGCCTCTGATGATTACTTTTATAGCTTACTAGTGGCATTTTTTCCTCACAGAAAAGAAGAAGATATTCTATGGAATTTTCCCAAACCATTTACAACAGCACGAGATGCTTTTATATCAAAGCATAATAAAATGGTGTTAGATTCCTTGCAATCTACGACAGTAATAGATGAAATTGAAAATGCTGTGAAATTTGTTCAGTGTTCCCGAAAGGAGATATTATCAGTATTTAATATTTCC
Source organism: Tegillarca granosa (assembly GCA_029721355.1). Classification (NCBI taxonomy): domain Eukaryota; kingdom Metazoa; phylum Mollusca; class Bivalvia; order Arcoida; family Arcidae; genus Tegillarca; species Tegillarca granosa. Next base: position 11,533 of record JARBDR010000335.1, on the reverse strand, counting down.
AACATGGAACAAGATACCTGTGTAAATGAACAAATTTCAAATATTTCATTTCCAACTTCTTATGACTTTTGTGAACAATCTGAAAATGCCACTGACAGTTTCACAGATAATAACTCTTCAATCACAGATGAACAACATTTGCACAACCTGGAAGTTCTTTCTGTGTCTTCACAGACATTGGATGAACAACTTAGGCAGCTAACTAGCTGCCAACAAAAGGTTATGACATTCATTATAAATCATTTCACATCAAGTGAATTTAAAAGAAAAGAAATGAAACCATTTCATATATTTATTACCGGTGGCGGTGGGGTGGGTAAAAGCCACCTAACTCGCGTTATTATTGACTGGTTAAGATGTTGTACTGCTAAATTCATGGGAATAGATCCAGTAAAAGTATGTGCCCCAACAGGAACTGCAGCAAAAAATATACAAGGAAAAACAATTCATAGTGCTCTGTTTTTACCAGTTCAACATGGAGATCAACCCAGTTTTTCTCAACTCTCTGCAAAGTCATTGAAAAAGCTTAGAGATGACTTTTTACATGTACATACACTCATAATTGATGAAATATCTATGGTCAGTTCAAAGATGCTAGAATACATTCATAGACGATTATGTGCCATTAAAGATAATGATCTGGTGTATGGTGGTCTCAATATTATCACAGTAGGTGATTTTTTCCAACTGAGACCTGTTAGAGGACTTTATGCTTTTGAACATAAGTGTTTATGGTGTCCCATTTTCAAACCCTTTTTCCTGTCAGAAAATATTAGACAGTGTCATAATTTAAATTTTGTTAATCTGTTGAACAGAGCTAGAATTGGTTGCTTAACAAAACAAGATATAGCACTGTTAAATTCAAGGGTCATTCCTGTTCCAGATGATAATGTATCAAAAATTATACATATATACCCAACACTTAAACAAGTAAATAAACACAATGCTAGAATGCAGTCTAAATTAGAAACTGAAAGCATTCCAAATATTGTCAAAACATTACTTTTCGCAACATGATTTGAATCCGAAAGATGTAGTTGACAATGATTTGATACCTAGTGATGATAGAGATGCAGGAGGTCTTCCTTATTGTCTCCAAATCTCCAAGGGATCTAGAGTCATGCTAATACGCAACATTTACACATCACAAGGTTTGGTGAATGGAGCTATGGGCTATATTGCACATTTTGAATTCAACATGAATAAAGAAATTAATTTAATTTATGTTAAATTTGATGATGGAAATATAGGAAAGATGTTTCAACATTCTTCAGTCCAAAATTCAATACCAATTGAACCTCTTGCACAAGAATTTTTTCATGAAGGTAGATGTATTATTAGAGAACAGTTTCCATTAATACCAGCTTGGGCATGTACAGTACATAAAGTTCAAGGAAGTACTTTAAATAAAGCTGCAGTTTCAGTTGGTAATGATGTTTTTGCTAAAGGGATGGCTTATGTTGCTCTTAGTAGAGTTACTCATTTTGAAGGACTGTATCTAATTAAGTTCAACAGCAACAAAGTACAACCAGCAGAGAAAGTTGTGGCAGAATATGCCCGTTTAAGAGATCTTGATTAGTTTTTGTGTGCTTTCTTATAGCATTAACTAATTCAACTCCATACTATATTGAAAGGAAACACAAGTTAACAAAATTTACATGTTTACCACATGTACATGGTACAAAAATATTTGCAGAAGAGATATGTCATACATACTATTGCAGAAATGATCTTTCTCTGTGAAATGAATTTTCAGATAATTGTGAGAAATGTATAATGCTTATTTGCAACATTTATTAAATATATTGTGGTAAACTACGTCAAAATGGCAAAATTTAAATACTAGTGAATGAATTCCAAGTGAAAATACAATACGATTTTAGGCCTGCAAAACAATGAAGTGGTTTACAGTAACCAAATATGGCAAACATTTTATAATCCATTCACTGAAAACAGTTATTTTATTTTTTTCTCAAAACTGTGTCTGTTTAGCGATAACTGACTGTTGAAGTACATCCCAAAACAATATTTAAAAGATAATTTTTAATGTTTTATACTTTACATATGGAAAAACATTATCAAAATATTTCAATGAACTTGGGTATTTTAACTATTAAGGCACCTATATTAGTTAAAGCATGTTGGCATTACTTAAAATAATTTATTACAGAAACTATTTAACTAAACTTTTTTTTAACTTATCATGAAAAATGTATAATGCTTTTTATCAGAAATTATCAAGCAAAATGAAAGTGACTTGTGAAGACAATTATAACAGATATGTCATTATTAGTATATGTAATACTTTGCAATATTATTGATAAATGTGATATGTTTGCTGTATTGTTATATATTAGTATATGTAATACTTTGCAATATTATTGATAAATGTGATATGTTTGCTATATTGTTATATGATAATGCTTGCAGATAATGCTTACCATTGAGGAGATTAAAAAAATGGAGCCAGACACTGGTGGTCACGCACCAACATTAAAGGCATGTGTTCTGGAAGTCAGTAATATTGAAGAAGGGTCTGCAAAGGCAAAGCCAAAATTTTACGCAGTACTTGCGGATGCAACTGGAAGCATATCGGCAACAATTTATGACCACAACCAGTACAGCAAATTCATCAAAGGTTTTGGAGTGGTCTTAGTTAATGTCCTGTTAAAGCAGTCGTATGTAGCTGTTACCTCAAGAACAGAAGTAGCAATTTGCCAAGGATTTGAGATTCCTTCTGAAGTAAAGGATAATGCTCCAGCACTGCCAGGACACCAGGCAAAAACCTTAGAGGATGCACTTCAGTCCCCTGTTAAAAGCATTGTTAATGTTAAAGGCAGAATTGTTAAGGTAAATACACAGTTTAAGTTTGAAATATTAATATGAATAAATAAAAGCATTTGCATTTTAATACTGTCTGCAAATTTTTCCCCAGTAATTTAAGCCTTGATTTCAATGCACATTTTTCTTAGTAATCGATTACTACCTATAATATCTGTTTGTCACTGTTTGCATTCTTAAAATTATTTTGCAAAAAAAGGAAAATAACAATTTCATGTGGAAATGCCAGTGTGCCAGTTTTGTTTATTGTAATTCATGCATTGTGTAATTGTTTTGTGTTGATTCTTTCTAGCATTACTTATATAATCAATGAAAAATAACTATATAGGCTTTTTTTAACCAGTTGCCCTGATCAAATAATTTATTGTTGTTACAAGTCTGTCTTTGCAGAACACTTAATAAATTGTAATTTGTTTTTATTTTGACTTTTTTCCAATTTCATTAGCTATCACCTGCTACAACAAAAACAGTCAATGATAAAGATGTGCCCTTTCAAGAGCTTGTGCTAAAAGACAAGAGTACTAAACTGACCTTAGCTGTTTGGGAAGAAATGGTAGACAGTTTTGAAGTGGGACAGAAAGCCAAATTCACCAAATGCCGGGTCAGACTGTTCAATGAAGAAAAGAAGCTAAGTACAACAACCTCTTCAGCCAGTGAAGTAAGTATACTTTGTGATTCAGATAGTTTCATTTGTAGTTCTTTTCAGCGGTACAATTTTACAAATACATTGTTGTTAACCATTGTCTGAATGTAAAAACCGTACTTTTCCATCTTTGATCTGCAGCATTATCAATGTGGAATGAAAAGCTCCAAAAATTGACAGTTGTATTAACCATTAGTAGCACCTGCCTTAAATTCTTTTTTACGATATACATGTATATCCTTCAGCTATGCAATTGACTTTAATAGTCTATTAGTGCAAATTCATGCTCTACAAAAGTGTGTGTTTCACTTGAATTTACTCCTTTTCTTGGTAATCATTACTTAAAACTTTATTTCCATCATTTTCATGATGACCTTTTACTATTCAATTTCTAGGTATACACAGAAGAAGATGATCTTGACGAGGTCAGCTCTGAAGATGAAACAATGAGCGATTCCCCCGGTTCTACACAGTTGCCTACAGGCACATTGATTGCCGTGTTTGAGGTAGACCCCTACCTTGCCTGCCCAAAAGTATCCTGCAACAACACCAAGCTTGAAACTTTAAAAGAACCAGATATAGAACTGTATTTCATGTTTTGCAAGCGTTGCAACATTAGATACAAAACCAATGCAGCGAACATATACATGAGAGCCACAATGTTGCTGAAAACAACTAATGAAGAAAAAAAAATAACGGTATTTTCACCACAAATAAAAAAATTGCTGGAAAGCCGTGGTTTGGATTCAGCTATCCATTTTGATAGAAAGGAAATGCTAACAAAACTGTTACAAATTATTCCAATAGATATCCACTATACCCTTGTGAACAACACAGTTAGAAATCTAACATGTAAAAGAATTCAAGATGTCTAATAAATCTTTATAAGGCATTTCTTTATAAAGTATTGCAATTTTCTTCTGATAGCCAAAGATACCGGACATAGTGCTATATGTCATACAAATATGTAACATTTATATATAGTTCAATACATTTAGTGCTATTATGTTACAATCACAATCTATACAAATTCAATGAATTATTTTAGTGTCGTTAGTGATAGTTTCTATTATTGCTTAAATATTATGTATTATTCAATTATTCAAATGCTTTTTTTGATGAGTGTGTGTGTGTGAAATGATTATTGCATGTACTTTAACCGATAGTTTTAAGGTTTCATACCTATCTAGTCCAATACAAATGACTGCTAAAGATGTCATATATATAAAATACATTTAAATATAGATAAGTAGAAAATGTTTTTATCGTATAAGTTAAGGAAATTTTGAAAAAACAGATTTGTAACAAATTATAACCAAATAAATAAAATTGTAATACATGCATATTCCATAATTAATTCATGATGTTTCAATATTGCAACATAGATGGCCATTTCAGAATACAATTACTCATACCTCGGATTGTAAAGTGCTCGCTCTGCAAGTAAGAGGCTATAGATTTGTTTACGACCGAGTTTCATACAGTAATTCAAAACAGATATTGACTGTTGTTTTGCCAAGCACTGGGCATTAAGAAATTAAAGTTACAGGTCTTCCAGACAAGTAGTGCTCTGGTTGAAAAAGTGGAAAGCCAAATATTATTTTTAAAAAAATGCAAAGACTAAAATATAGTCCAGAAAATACATCAATACAAAGAATTGCATCATGAGTTAACAATATCTCCAAGGATGTTATATACATAATAGTATAGCTCATTAAAACAATCTTGCATATTTCATTCAAGCAAATGTGTTTCAAACAAATAATAATGCTGTATTGCATTAAAAATAGTCTGACAAAAGTTGTTTTCAATATACAGATATTAGATTGATGTACTAGACTATCATACTTCTTAGGTCCACGTATTGCTTTTTTTTTAAAACAAGCAACTTGTTTCATTATTTCCATCTAACAATATTTTTTAACTTTAAAATTTAAATATCAGCGACTCATTTAACATATAAGGTTTGTATATAGCATTTTTTTTCAATTGAGATCAAAATGTCGACTATTTAAAGGGGTTTACGTCGCGGAGGCAATATGTTAATGTTTTTAATCAATTCCCCAGCCGAACTATCTGCCTTAATAGATTATTTTAAATGTTGTTCAGTGTAAGTTTTAGGCCGAGCTATCTGCCTTAATCGACTATTTTAAATGTTTTTTACATCGCGGAAGCAATGTGAGTTTTAGGCCGAGCTATCTGCCTTAATAGATTATTTTAAATGTGTTTACGGTCGCGGAAGCAATATGGTGCATTTTTCAAATTAATTTTTCATGTAAGGTTTAGGCCCAGCTATTTTCCTTCATAACATTAAGATTTTTATATGGTTGCTATATCAAAAGTAACTTACTATCATTCATGCCCACCGTTGTTTGATGCTTCATTAGTCTATCTGACCTGTGCAGAATTTTGTTTTTTTACCGAAAAAAATCTTCAAATTTTTTTGTTTTAGGTCGAGCTATCTGCCTTATTGATGATTAGTAACTTTTTAATATTGATACCGTGGTGGGGATATCACAATGTAACTTAATAGGATTCAGGACCCTCTTTGTTCAAACTTCAAACTCAATAGTTCAGCTGACATGTGCAGAATTTTGAATTTTTACCAAAAGAAATTTTTAAAACTTTGTACATGACAAGTATTTGTTATGTGTAGAAATTTGAACAACTGGGTCCCGACAGACAGTACGATAGTCATTCCTGTGACATGAAGTGGCAAATTGAACTACCAGGTTACAGGATCAGAATAGGACGTTGTCAAGGACATTAAGCTGAATGAGAGTATGTTATGTTCGAACGCCGACATGCTAAGTCTCGAACCGGAGAACTCAAATTATGCGATTGCGCAATACAACTCGAACACACACCTGCAGTTCGTGTTTTGTTCTTGCTATAGCATAGATACAAGATCTTGTGTACAAAACACATTGAAATGTCTCGGACCCTGGTACAATTGGACAAAAACAGCAAAAATAACGTTAATACGTTAAAGCCTACTCGGAAAGCGTAACACCCTAACTTGAACCACGTTATAACCAAAAACACAGCGCGTACGACCAAATAGTAACACCTAGACATCTGATCTGGTACATGAAATAATTAGCAAGTACACAAAAAAAACCTCAAAGATGTAACAACAAATCAATTACATGTAATAAACAACTCGACACACGCATCGAATAACAATAAAATAAATAAATAAATAAATAAATAATTTTTTTAAAAAAGTATCACGTAACATTTAACCAGCAACACGTAACATCACCGTATGATCGTAACAACATACCAAATACACACGACAATCATCCATTGAGCTTAACAACCAACCAAAACACGTAGCAACCATTCATTGAACGTAACAACCCACTGATAACAATATAAAAAACCACATATGGAGCCTGTCAACCAACCAAAAACATGTTACAACGTACCAGTGAACGTAACAACCAACAAGAAACATGTTACAACGTACCCAGTGAACGTAACAACCAACAAGAAACATGTTACAAACGTACCCAGTCAACGTAACAACCAACCAAAATCATGTAACAAACGTACCCAGTGAACGTAATCAACACTGTTACGTGTTGACAAAGAGACAATAACACGTACACAGCTTACCAGTGACACGTGACAACCAGCAATATCTCATAATTACTTACTAGGATCATGAAATAATCAACACTGTTACGTGTTGACAAAGAGAAAATAAACACATAACAACTAACCAGTGACACGTGACAACCAACAATAACTCATAATAACTTACCGGGACATGAAATAATCAACACTGTTTCGTGTTGACAAAGAGACAATAACACGTAACAGCTAACCAGTTACATGTGACAACCAGCCAATAAACTTACCCGGAACATCGAAATAATCAACAACTGTACGTGTTGACAAAGAGACAATAACACGTAACAGCTTACCAGTGACACGTGACAAACAGCAATATCTCATAATTTACTTACTAGGATCATGAAATAATCAACACTGTTACGTGTTGACAAAGAGAAAATAACACGTAACAACTAACCAGTGACACGTGACAACCAACAATAACTCATAATAACTTACCCGAAACATGAAATAATCAACACTGTTACGTGTTGACAAAGAGACAATAACACGTAACGGCTAACCAGTGACACGTGACAACCAACAATAACTCATAATAACTTACCCCGAACATGAAATAACCAACACAGTTACACGTTGACAAGAGACAATAACACGTAACAGCTAACCAGTGACACGTGACAACCAACAATGACTCATAATAACTTACCCGGAATATAAAATAATCAAACACTGTAACGTGTTGACAAAGAGACAATAACACGTAACAGCTAACCAGTGACACGTGACAACAACAGTGACTCAAAATAACTTACCCGGAATATAAAAAAATCAACACTGTTACGTGTTGACAAAGAGACCATAACACGTATCGGCTAACCAGTGACACGTGACAAACAATAGTGTCCTCATAAAAACTTATTCGGAACATGAAATAATCGACACTGTTACGTGTTGACAAAGAGACGATAACACGTAACAGCTAACCCAGTGACACGTGACAAACAATAGTGTCTCATAAAAACTTATTCGGAACATGAAATAATCAACCACTGTTACGTGTTGACAAAGAGGACGATAACACGTAACAGCTAACCAGTGACACGTGACAACCAACAGTGTCTCATAAAAACTTATTCGGAACATGAAATAATCGACACTGTTACGTGTTGACAAAGAGACAATAACACATAACAGCTAACCAGTGACACGTGACAAACCAACCAATGACTCATAATAACTTACCCGGAACATGAAATAATCGACCACTGTTACGTGTTGACAAAGAGACAATAACATGTAACAGCTTACCAGTGACACGTGACAACAGATTAGTGAAAAAGTAAACAAGTAAAAACCAGCAAAAAAAAACGTAACAACCAGTACACATTCAGTTTTACAGTAACACGTTAAAACAAATCAAAGACACTTAACAATCTACCTGGAACACGTAACGACAAACTATCCCTAACCCTAACCAAATAACCCTGACCCTTACTTTAAACAAACTTGTCATTAGCTATAAGTCAACATAATAACTATCTCGAACACACAACACACACACACACACAGTACACACACACACACACACACACATTCCAAATATTAAATAGTAAAACAATTGACAACTTACCAGAATCTCTGAACATCAAAGGGAATTACATTGCAACTAAGCAGGAATGTGTAACAACCAACCAGAGACGTGTTATAACCTAATCGAGAATAAGTATAAACCCACTAACACGTAACAACCAACATGTATCACGTAACAACAGTCCGCAACATGTTACAACACCTAGAAACACGCAACAAACAGTCCCGCATCGACCAATCAGTTGTACATGTCCTGACCAAGAAGGAACATGTGACAAACAACCAGTTTCACGTTACCAACCCGAAACAGGTAAATTTCAGCCAGTGACACTTAAAGCCGCATTAAGTTTTCTTAGGAAAAAATTAAAACGGTGCTGATCTAATTAATGGTGTTCCTAATGAACAATGTTACGTTTGGTCTCAACAATAAAAGCTCGAAAAACCAATAAGTTCCCAGCGAAATGCAGCCTTTGGAACGTGGTTACGTCATAAAAACCGGGTCATTTAAACACAACTTACAAACGGTGCAATACGATGAATTAAACACAGAAGTTCATTAAATTGTCATTTGTGACTTTCTAAGGGATTACATCACCCATTGCGAATACATTTGGATATTAATGGCGGTCAATTAATACAATTTGTCAGGTTCATTGGAACTCCCTGTACATCCTTGCGCATGCTCCAAGGAAATAATACTCATGTAAACACTGACCAAACCCGTTAGAGGAGTCCGTTATTTATAGCTAATAGGAATGAAATTTTAGAAAATGGAATCTCACGGATTGTGATTATCAATTTTTTAAAAATATATTTTAGAAAATCAAAAACAATTCCTGAAAATTGAAACCTTAATGCAGCTTTAAAAATAACACCAACGACACGATACAAACACGAATTTACAAACCAGTAACATGTACTATTCAACAAGGAGTACGCGACAAACAACCAGTGACACGTGACAAGCCAACCAATGACACGTGACAACCAACCAGTGACACATGACAACCAACCAAGGAACACATATATATATATAGAACCAATCTGACACACGTTACATCTAAGCAGGAACAAGTACAAGCAACCAGTGGCACAAAACAACTTACCATGAACTCGTTATCACCAACTTTTAAAAAAAATAAATAAATAAATTACAAAATCTAAGCCGCATCAAAATTGATGACGAAACATAGATTGTATAGTCTCGGCTGGGTTGTATTTTAAATTTTCACTGCCATGATTGAATTCCATAAATAAATGATTTGGTTTGGATCGGAATAATATTAATCGTGATTCAACAGCCTCTTATGACGTATGACGTGACGTAAGAATCAGTTGCGAAATTTTCATCCGTCCTCAATTTTGAAATTTAATTAAAACTAAGGTCTGTTCCCTCATACAAAGCATCCCTTAGCTGGATTGGGATTTACAAATAATTATAATAATTGTATATAATTTTGGAATTTTAAATTCATTATGTTTCTTCTGTTTGGCTCAAGTTTTTTATCTTTCAAACTTTTCGGTCCCTATTGTCAGTGATGAGGAATGAATTTCCGAAATGTGCACATATGATATGGCACATCAAAATTTATCAGGTATTTGTGTTATATATTTGCTAAATGATTAATTGGGTTTTGAAGAGGATACGCTCATTATGTGCGACTCTCATTCCTAAATAAAGCCATTTTTTAGAAATTAACCTCCGGCATAGCGTTTTGAAAGAAAGCATGTTAAATATTGTCAACTAAGCAAGAGCACAACAAGAAGTTTGATTCGTAAAAAGGATTTTTGAGTCTCACTTGACCCATGGGGTTTTGCGTTTCCTGAGCATACAACCAACCAGTTGAGTGCTAAGAAATCGCGTTACTGAATAGACGTAACCAATGGCAACGTGTGAAATTAAATTTTCGTGTACAAACCGCAACAACTTAGTTTTTTCAGGCAAACAACGTCAATTGGCGTGGTTACAACTTGATCCGTGTTAAATGAAGCTAAGAACCATAGATATAACCAAAGGGGATGTGTCAACGTATGAATATGCGGTTTGTCCGGGTACTTAACGAATCGGTGTGGTTACAAACCGCGTTCGATGAAGCTGAGGACTTAAATACGTTTGTAAATGTAACCGTTAGCAACATGTTTATTTGGGGTTTTCGGGTACAAAAACCGTGAAATTACATTCCCATCCTTATTTCTTGGCAAATTTCTATACAATCAGTATAAACAAAAGCAAATAGATAGATAGATAGATAGATAGATAGATAGATAGATAGATAGATAGATAGATAGATAGATAGATAGATAGATAGATAGATAGATAGATAGATAGATAGATAGATAGATAGATAGCCTATCTATCTATCTATCGGATAGATAGATAGATAGATAGATAGATAGATAGATAGATAGATAGATAGATAGATAGATAGATAGAATGAATTTGAAATTGCCAAAAAAAATTGGCGATCAATATTATCAGTTTTATCGAAAGCATTCATGGTGAAGTTTTCTTAGTGTCTGCGTAAACATGTGAACTATTACTGATAATCTCCCTATTAAAATATAGCAAGCGACTTTTAAAACAGTTCAAATTATGACAGGACATACATTCATGAAAATCATTATAGAAAAAATATATGTATTTTCTCTGTATGCAACCACGTTAACGGTGTTCTGTTTAGTATTTTTTTTTTTTAAGAAAAGGAGACGGTTTTTCATAAGTGTTCAACACTTCTTACTGTATCACATGTGTCACTTGTATATTTTATATTGTTTACTTTTCAACATGCAATCATTGAATATGGTGAATAAAATACGTATAAACCAAAAAGTTGCTGAATCACAAGCAAGATAGGAAGCATTTTAAAAAGCTAT